>CAUYRH010178013.1:0-26955 GCA_963574655.1 Perodicticus potto
CATGAATGGACTGTATCCATTCATTGATACACTCATTCACCTTGCCCCCGGTGGAAGGGACTGTATTCATTCGTTTCCTGGCCAAGGAACCCATACACCTATATATACCCTGAGGCTAAAGGCCTAAAGGAGGAGACGGGGAGAGACCAGGAGAGAAACGGAGAGAGCTTCTTTCTCCCCACTTGAATTCTCTCCCTCTACCAGGAGCTTTAGTGTTTTCTGTATTTTTCTGTAAATAAATTCTGTCTTACCACTGGGGGCTGGGGGTGGGGAAATAATGTAATGAAGAATAATAAAATACATGTATTTAAAAATAAAAAATAAATAAAAAATAAATAAAAACAAAATCAGGGGCAGGAAAGTGGAGTGAAACTGAGAAGTTGCCAAAGCATACATGAGAAGGGAATAAACCAGAAACTTATTAGCACTGTGGCCAAACTGCAGGGAGATTTAAGTTAGAGGTTGGGGTGAGAATGATAAAGTAATATTCGAAAAGTATACAAACGTAGGACTTTGAGTTTATCAGAATGAGTAAGTATGTATTTTATAAGTCTTTTACAGTCTAGCTGGGGGGAAAGGACATAAAGGAGATCTTCCAGGAAGATAGAAGTATTTCTCCATATTTCTTTTACTAATTATGACAAAAACCCCTGAACATCATATATAAAACAAAACAACCTCTGAAGGGTGGAAAGAAGTAGGCAGACCACCTAGGGACCTCAAGACCAAGGAATAACATGGTGATAAGTTTACTGAATTTTCTTTGTGTCTCATATATCCCAGATTGAGCACTGGAGAAGCTGGGATCCTGGAAATGGCAACAGGTGCAATAGAAAAATAGCTCCAACAAAAGCCTGCTCTCTCTAGCAAAAGGGCCAGAAACAAAGAAAAATTTTAGATAGTAAATGCTCCACTCTAGGTAAATACCAGGGAAAAGTGTGGCCCCACACCCACCTGTGCTACCAAAGGCCAGTGAGTCTCCTTAAATTTCTCTCCTTCTTCCATGGCCGGATGATGACAGAGTAGGCCAGGAGGGAGCCTAAACTTTCATCCCCACCAGGTGATAATAGGTCTCCCCTTCTTCTCCCTATATTTTCAGTAGAGACAATGTGGCAAGCCTGACTTCAATTCTCACCTCGCAATAACAAAGCATTGCTATCATTCCTTGTGGAGATGATATCAAATGAGGGCTAGTCGGGAAGCAGGACTCCTGCAACCACCCAGCAGTAATAAGGAGTTGGTGGAGGCTGAATGAGGAACAGTAGTGAGGGACTCCCACCCCTCAATCCAGGGTGACATTCGCACAAACCTATTGGAGCCTCCTACCTCCGCCCAATAGCAACAGGTGCCCCTCCCAGGTTAGGCGTCAATGGAGACCAAGTAGATGATCTGGACTTCTACTGCTATCTGCAGTTAGTAAAGTGGTGCCACCCCTTTCTCCGCCACAGCAGTGCCATTCCAAGGAAGCTAGCTAAAATAGAGGGTTTAAATAAGATCCAAAGTCTTACAATGTATTACCTCAAATGTCCAGGTTTCAACAGAAAGCCTTCAAGTTGTCATTCCTAGAACCAGTAAAATCTCAACTTGAATGAAGAAAAGACAGTCAACAGATACCAACATCAAGATGACAGAGATGTTAGAATTATAACGATTCTAAAGCAGCTATGATATAAATGTTTCAACAAATCATTATGAACCCTCTAGAAACAAATGAGTGAATCAAGTATCTCAGCAAAGAAATAGAAAATATAAAGAAGAATCAGAAGGAAATTCTAGAAAATACATTTTAAATTTTGCTAGATGAATTCAAGGACAGACTAGAAGAGAGAGAGAAAAGAGTCAGTGCAGCCTGATAAATGAACAATGGAATTGACCTAATCTAAACAACACAAAAAAATGCAAAAAACTAAATATGTATGTGTGTATGTGTGTATATATACATATATAGAGGAACAGGGCCTCAGAACCTGTGAAAATGTAACAAAAGATCTTACATTTATGTTAAGAGTCCTAGAAAGAGAGAAGAAAGAAAATGAATTTAAAAAAAATACTCAAAGAAGTAATGGATAAAAACCTTATAAATTTGGCAAAAGACATAAATCTACAGATTAAAGAAGGTGAATGACTATCAAGATAAACCCAAAGAAATCACACAAAGACATACCACAGTCAAAATTGTGAAAACTAAAGATTAAAAAAAAGACTACTGACAGTAGTCTGAGAGAAATACATTACCTATAAGTGACAAACAATTTGAATTAAATTGAATTTCTTATCAGAAATTATGCAGCCCCAAGATGAGTGGCACATTTTTCAATTGCTCAAAGAACTATACATCCAGAATTCTATACGTGTGAAAATATTCTTAAGAATTGAAGGAAAAGGCTTGGCACCTGTGGCTCAATGGGCTAAGGCACTAGCCACGTACACCTGAGCTGGCGGGTTTGAATCCAGCCCGGACCCGCCAAACAACGATGATGGCTGCAACCAAAAAATGGCTGGGCGTTGTGGTGGGTGCCTGTAGTCCTAGCTACTTGGGAGGTGGAGGAAAGAGACTCGCTTGAGCCCAGGAATTGGGGGTTGCTGTGAGCTGTGATGCCACAGCACTCTATCCAGGGTGATAGCTTGAGGTTCTGTCTCAAAAAAAAAAAAAAAGAATTGAAGGAAAAATCAAGTTATTCTCAAATGAAGGGAAATAAAGAGAATTGATCAGCAGCAGACCCTCATAAAAAAATGCCCTAAAGGAATTTTTTAAATAGAAAGGAAATGGAAAAACATCAGGAAGAAGAACAACAAAAGAGAATAAAACACCTAGGACATAACTCAAAGGAGCAAAGATATTTTAAAATATTGAGAGAACTGGTAAGAGACATAGAGAATACATTGAGAGACTCTGACATTTGTGTAGAGTTTCAGAAAATGAGAAAGAAGGCTATGAGTGAAAACTAGCAACTGAAAAACTAATGGTAAATAGTTCTGGAATAGGAGAAAGACATGAATGCTCTATTCAAAGTATTCCTAGACATATTATTGTGATATTGGAGCACATTAGTCAGATAGAGAATTGTGGAGAGCAGGCTGTGAGGCAGCAGGGCCCCCACAACCTGGGGAACATTCAGGGAATGAACCCCCAACTGCTTCTACTCCATTCCCCAAACAGCCATATTCCTTTCTTCATGCTACCTCTGCCAAAAGTCAGGTAGCAGAGATCCTTGTGATCTCTCCCTTCTTTTTCTTTGTCATATGCTAACAAGTTGAGTAGAAACCATTAAGTCACATAGTTCTTCCTCTGTTTTGTCAACTATGCTGAGATCCTTGTGATCTTTCCCTTCTTACTTCTTGACATATGTTAACAAAGTTGAGTAGAAACAATTAAGAAGATGATTTGTCTTTATTAAAGTCATTTACATTTTCCAATCGTACTGTAAGACCAAAATTATGTCTTTTGGTTTGGTATTTCCCCATATTGTCTATGCCATTTCCCATTGGACAACCCTGTACAGATACTACAAAATAAAACTGATTTTGTGCTTTGGGCTGGCTGCAGCCATCAGCTCAGTCAGCCCTCCCCATCCCATCTTTTGTCTCTGTGTCTTCTCTTGTGCTGTATTTTCCTCATTCCCCACCAATTCCACTCTGGTTCACTCCCCTTTGCTACACTGGTTCATGACAGAGAATCTTTTAAAAGATGTCAGAGAGAGGGCTTGGTGCCTATAGCTCAAGTGGCTCAGATGCCAGCCACATCCACCAGACCTGGTGGGTTCAAATCCAACCCGGGCCTGCCAAACAACAATTGTTGCAGGAAGAGAAGGCCCTACTGAGAGAAAGAGCACCCAAACACCGCGTTTATAAGAGGAAGGGCTTTATTCACTAGCTGGGAGCTTATGGCACAGAAGAATTCTAAATGGCTGTGCTCCCCATCTAGCTTGATCTTTCCTTTTTTATCTACAGTCAAAAAGTTCCACCCCATAGGTATCCTTTTCATTGGCCAGTTTGAATCAAGCAGGAGATGCTAGTCCAGCCCCTACAGAACTACAGGATTTCACAGAACTTGGAAATTTCCAAGTTCCAGGCAGTTACGTTTACAAATTCCTAAGGGCTGAGTCACCATGGAGAGGACCCTGCAAGTGTATCCTTGTGGTCTGCTTCAGAAGACCTGTTCTCCCAGACCTCACCCTTCTCCGGTATCCTCTCTCACAATGACAACTACAACCACCGTAGCCGGAGGTTGTGGTGGGTACCTGTAGTCCCAGCTACTTGGGAGGCTGACGCAAGAGAATCGCTTAAGCCCAGGAATTGGAGGTTGCTGTGAGCAGTGACACCATGGCACTCTACCCAGAGTGATAGCTTGAGGCTCTGTCTCAAAAAAAAAAAAAGAAAAGAAAAATCAGAGAGAAAAGATTGGTTTATGCCAGATGACCAGGTGTTTAACTGACAACTTGCAGTTTTATCTCACAAATTTATTATTCAAGAGTGAAGACACATGAAAGACTTTTCAAGACACATAAGGATTAAGGGATTTTACTGTCACTAGACACTTAATAACATTTTAAAAGTATGCTTTATGGAGAAAAAAAAACCTACCTAGGAAAAAAACAGTTGTGGCATACAAAAGCAGTTGTTAAGGACAGAATAGTATATAGATCAAAATCGTGTATTGGTGCATTTCTGCTGATGGAAGAAAACTTGTTGCTTAGAAATGTGAAACAAAACAAAAGGAAACCCCAAAAGCCTCAGGGCAGCAATGAGTAGATGGCAGGGAAGTGATGTTCAATGAACAGAGTGTTAGAAAGCTCATTTTATGTTTAGAAGGAAAATGGAAATGTTGAATAACTCTAGAATTTGTTATAAAAATATAATTAAATATGTGTTCTAAAAAACAACAGTAACAATAAACAGAATTAACTACAATTTATAGTTTCTAAAATAGCAGAGGGGGAAAAAGAAGACTAAAGACAGGAAAAGAGATATAAGAAAGAAATAAAGGTGAGGCCATAGCTCAGTGGTTAGGGCGCTGGCCACATACACCAGAGCTGATAGATTCAAACCTGGCCTGGGCCAGCTAAAACAACAATGACAACTGCAACAAAAAAATGGGGTGTTGTGGCAGGCTCCTATAGTCTCAGCTGCTTGGGAGGCTGAGGCAAGAGAATCATTTAAGCCCGAGAATTGGAGGTTACTATGAGCTGTAATGCCACAGCACTCTATGCAGGGCAACAGCTTGAGACTCTGTCTCTAAAAAAAAGAAAGAAAAAGAAAAAGAAAAAAAGAAAGGGGGAAAAATGGGTAAACAGAAAACTAAATAGGATCCTGCAAGTGAAGTCTGATTTTTCTTTTTTTGTTACATAGTTTTCTTCTTTTATATTTGTAGAGTATGTTTAAACAGCAACAAAAGGTATTCCAACTACCTAGAATTGTTCAGAACCAGAGACTGAAAACAATTAGACAGTTATATGAGCAGTACACAAAGGTCTATTGTACATAGTAACAATATATTCTTATAAAATATAATATATTTATGGAAGTAGAAAATAATATTTTTCTTTCCAAGTTTATAGGAAAAACATTTTGCTTATATATTTTAAATTCTCAGCTACTTTCCATTTTGGATTCATGGTTTCTTATTTAACTTAGGTGATAAATGTATCAGTACCTTTATTTTAGTGCTCTAATGGCTTTGTGCAGATTATTCAAAACAGGAAATGGCCAATTGGGAATTTTACTTAAAAATGTACTTATCTTGCGTAAAGTCCATAGTTCATTAGCATTTTAGTCATAGTTCTCTGTTTAAGAGAAAAGAGAAAGTCTAAATAATTTTTAGGTAGGGTTTTACTTGCCTCTGTATCCCCATTCTTTTTTAAATGGAAAGTACCCAATTAAAATTAATGAATATTTCTTTTGTTTTCAAATGTATCATAGAAGTACTTTTTAGCTCATTTACTTGTACAGTTATTACAGTGATCAAAATAACTTACTATGCCAACTTACAATTCTGAGAGCTGGCTGAGACATGTAATAGACAGCTGATGATTAACGTGGACTGATAATTACAGGTGGACACACACACACACACACATATATATTAGCAAATTGTGGCTCATGACACTGACCTTATTCATGTAGAAATATACTTACATTTAAGTAACTATTCACACTACATAGAAGCTCAATTGAATCATCCTGCATATTCCTTTTTTTTTTTAAATGGGAATTCTTTTAGATACTCTCATTGTTAAAATATAACTCTTGTAAAAGAATTGGGATACTCTGAGTAAACTAATAAAATAGTTTTAAATGGAAAAATTTTTTAAATAACTAATATCAGTATATATGAACACAATAGTTTAGAAGTTCTCTTTTTAAGAAACAGGACATTGCTCTGCTTCCCAGACTCAAGTGTAGTGGTGCAATCACAGCTCACTGCACCTGGAGCTCCTGGGCTCAAGCAATCCTCTTGCCTCAGCCTCCTGAGGAGCTAGGACTAGAGGCGTGAGCTACCACACCTGGCCACAAAAGTTATTTTTTAAGTGTTTCCTGGTAGAGAATTTGTCAGCTTGGTGTAATGCTCCCAGAGAACTATTTGGGTAGCACCTGTGGCTCAAAGGAGTAGGGTGCCGGCCCCATATGCAGGAGGTGGTGGGTTCAAACCCAGCCCCGGCCAAAAAAAAAGCCAAAGCACTACGTAAAGGTTTCTTCTGAATATTATCACTAAATTTAACTTACTATAAGAACTATAGTATCATCTTTGATTCTTCTATCACCTTTATTTCTTCATTTCAGTTTCTAGGCCCTATAATTTTTACCTCTGATGTGGTTATTTCTTTCTTTTAATTCCCACTGGTACTACCCTACTTCAGGACCTCACCATGCTTTGTTTGTACCATTCAAACTCTTAACTAGTTTTTCTGTCTTCCCATCCCTCATGTATCTGCCATACTTTATCTTTATGACATATATTGCTTCCCTCTTGGAACACTTAGTAGTTTCCCATTCCAAATTATTAGATCTCAGGAGCTCCCCATATTTTATTTGCTGAAGTAGTTCTAACATTTAACTAAATATTTTATTTGCTGAAGTAGTTCCAACATTTAACTAAATATTTAACTTTTAATATCTCCATGCTTCTGCTATGCGTTTCTCCAGAATAGTTTGAACTCCTTTTTACCTGTTGAAATCTTATTCTTTTGCCCACTACATTGGAATTCATCTCCATTTTCCCCTAAATAGACCGTGCAAGTTGCTTCCATTCCTATTATAACATTGTTGTGTTATTTTGATTTGTTTTTCATTTCTCCACATCAGTGAACATAGTACTTTTTTACTAGTAAGCATTGGATTATAACTATTTGTGAAATGAATAGTAAAGATTTAAAACATAATTTTTGTTTCTCATAACTTGCAAAACATTTTATTCCCTTTGCTGAATTCATGTCACATTGACTATCAGTCATAAATAGTAGATTATTACCTAATATTTGGAAAGCATAATAGAAATTTAAAAAATGATTGTTTATTAATGAGGGATTTTCCAGTCTTTTTCTTTTTTTGTTCCATCTTGACCTTAACAGTTCATTAACACATGGCTTTAAGCAAAGTGTACTAGTATTGTACTTGCTGTAATAATATTTGATTCATATGTGATTTTTTCTCCTTTATAGTGGATATTTTGTTATCTATGAATTGCTTACTGAGATGAAAAGTAGTAGCTTGTAAACTACTAAAGCTAGTTTGCAAAGCTACTAAACTAGCTTTTTGTGTTTCAGAATACGGAAGACTTAGAGAAAGATCATGATAATGTTCTTACTTATGCACAAAATGAACTTAGAAAAGAAATGGCTATGTTGCAAAAAAAATTATGATGGAAACTGTAAGTTTTTGTGTTTAAAGTTGAAAAAATAAGGATTAATGTAAGCACTGAAATATTTTATTTGCTGAAGTAGTTATAACATTTAACTAAATATTTAACTTTTAATATCTCCTTTCATAAAACAGCAGCAACAAGAGATGGCAAGTGTTGGAAAGTCTCTTCAATCCATTTTACTCTGTTGACTCTTTGAAGAAAGAACTTGAACCCAAGTAATCTGATACAATTGCAACATTAGCTAAGAGGCATGTAAGTCTTTGGAGTGGTTTAGAAATTCTAAATTAAATTACACTGCTTTTAATCATTAGCTTGTTTCAGTGTAAGACCTTCCTTTCTTTTAACTTCCTCTCTTAATTTCTAAATAAAATCTGTATGTAATTCAGATTATTTAGTTAATTTCTAAATAAAATCTGAATAGTTGTGTAACAACTATTACTAAATGATATGTATGAAGCTTTCAGCTCTTCTTTTTTTCCTCTTTAGCATGGTCAATTAACTTTTAGCAGTAAAGGTGATTTAATTCTAGGTTTTGTCTTCAGTGTATCTGTATTAGTCTCAAAAGGTAAAAAGTACAAGTATAGAAGTTTACACTGTTCTTCTTTCAGAAAAAAGGAGATTAAAAAATAAATAAATAAATAAGAAGAAAGGAAATACAAAATCTATTTTACCTGTATACCCTTTTCTACATACTTAAGTTACACAACCGATTCTAATGAAAATAAGATGAGCTTATGGGCAAGACTAAAACTGCTAAAATCATTAACCTCTGAACATTAACTCTACAACTAAACAAGATATATAAATATCAGTTTTTAAGACATGGATTTGTGAATGTGTAATTTCCACAGAGACATCAAAATGTCACTTCATTGGGCTTGGTCTGCAATGAAATGACACACGCCCTTAGCACTGATTAAGAGCACATCACTAGGCTCAGCGCGCATACTCAGTGGTTAGGGTGCCAGCCACACACTGGGGCTGGTGAGTTCGAACCCGGCCCAGGCCTGCTAAACAACAATGACCACAACAACAACAAAAATAGCTGGGTAGGCGTTGTGGTGGGTGCCTGTAGTCCCAGCTACTTGGGAGGCTGAGGCCAGAGAATCTCTTAAGCTCAAGAGTTTGAGGTTGCTGTGCTGTGACGACGCTACGGCACTCTACCAAGGGTGACATAGTGAGACTGTGTCTCAAAAAAAGAAAGAAAGAAAGAACACAGCATTAACATACCTAATTACTTAGGGTTTAAGCATATGACATCTGCCTCTTTGAAGATAAAATACCTAGAATGCTTTTTAATTTAATATTCAGGAATACTGAGTTTTTATGTTGAAGTTTAATTTTACATTATTTTCAAACCCAGCTAATTTTTATATCTTTTACAATGTTCATTTTTTACATATAATAACATCAAACACTTGATAATAAATATTAAATTGTTTCATCATATATTGAAATAAGTCAATTAAACATAATTCTTTTTGCTGAAATTGTTTTTAAGAATCATTTAAAAAAAATGGCCCTTAAGAAAAGAGGAGCAATTTTCTCCTGTTTTTTCATGTTTTAAATTCTAATTTTTGCCTCTATGACCCACCCTCATCTTAGTTTTAAGGTTTTCCAAATTTTAAAGAACAAATCCAGGTAGATTCTCTTTTTCTGTGATAACTTTACAAAAAGAAATTAGTCTTCTACCATTAACAAATATTTGACATTTGGCTCGGCGCTCCTACCACAGTGGTTACGGCGCCAGCCACATACACCCAGTTGGCAGGTTCCAGCCCAGCCTGGGGCCAGCCAAACAACAATGACAGCTGCAACAAAAAACAGCCGGGTGTTGCGACAGGCACCTATAGTGCAAGCGACTTGGGAGGTGGAGGCAAGAGAATCGCTTAAGCCCAAGAGTTTGAGGTTGCTGTGAGCTGTGATGCCACAGCACTTTACCAAAGGTGACAAAGTGCTGTCTCAAACAAACAAACACATACTTGACCTTAAAAGGACAGTTTACTTCCCAAAATTTCAAACTTTGTAAGAGATTTTCCTTTTAAGCCAAACTATGTGTTAGAATATAAACCTTAAGCACTATTCAAATGTCTAAAAAGGTTCTTATTTGAGAAGTTGTACCAATTTGACAGAGGCAAAATAAATGAATTCTCCAGAGTGTTTCTATGTACTTAATTCACATAAATATATATTTTTTCTTTTAAGGAACATCATCTTTCACTGTTTTTTTCCAATATACCTTTTTCTTGCCTGAGTCAGAAGTAGTAAATGTTCATTACTCCTTTATTTTTCTCATTATTTCATCATATGGTCTACAGAACTATTATATAAAATTAAAAATAGGGTCAGATGGAACTAAAGATTTGGATAACCAAAGACCTTTCATACCATAGTAATTAACATACCTCATTTAAAAAATGATTATGATTTTAAAAAATTCTTATTACTTGACTCAATAATTACAATATTATAAGCCAACCACTTAGGCAGTATTGTGAACTCGCTTTTTGATTTTTGTCAAAGTAAGTATACTCAGGATGGCTAAAATCCTTTACATTCTAAAGTTTTCTGTAATCCTTTGGCAGTGAAAACACTAAGGATCTGGTAAGTATTTCTCAGACAAAAGAGATTTCTGTTTAGAACTATAGAAACTACAGGGTTTCACTTTCTTATTATCAGAACGGAGTTTTCTTTCCTCTGTCCTGTTTTTAATTTATAGACTATATTACTCTGAGAATAGCTGTGATCAAAAATGATGATACACAATGAGGTCTTCATAAGTGAAATAGACATAATAGAAGCTGCAGTATTTATATTTTATATTCCAATGTAACCTTAGTTGACAGTACACTGGCCTCCAGATTTCCTTCACTCATAGGTTCTCCTAACTGCAGCTCCTCTTTTCCTTGGGCTATTCGTCAGTCACGATGCTTGTGAACCTGTTCAGGTGCTTGATGATATTTTGTCTTGAAGATATTTAGATGAAAGCGTCTTGAAATTTGTAGGCAGAAAGCACTGAAGTACATCATCATATCAAGTGAAGAAATTGCCATTGCTATCCATTAAGCAACATATTCGCTTCAAAATTATTAAAGTATTGGTCTAAAAACAACAGACCTGGCCCCCAAAGACAGTGTCTTGAAGATACAGTTCACTTTTGGTCATGTGAGCTATCACTAATTTTTGTGAGACTTTAGCAAAGACACACCCAAACGTTAGGGCATAAAGACTAGGATGCTTTTCAAACACTTAGTTGCCGACTTTTTTATAGATCATTATTGCCAATATAATAATTAGTCCTATGTGGAGTCCAGGTGATGGGACACTGGTGCCTGCTATTGTGGATCCATTCTTGCCAACACCACCATGGAGGATAACATGGAAATAATTTGAACAGGAAAACATTGCCCCACCTATTCCCCTGAGAACTGGAAGGATCTTCAATTTTATTTCTAGAATGGGTATTGTCTAGTCCCACATTTTTGCTCCTCCAAATGTAGATAACAGACAATCACTAAAGCTATCTGAATTCAGTTACTTCCACTCTTCCAAATCTCAACATGCCTGAAACCTAAGTCTGCAAATAAGCACAATAGAACATGAATATCCCAATAAAAGAGCAGAAAAGCAACCAGTCAGGATGTGTTCCTAACTGAGCTGCAATTGACGCATCCACTGTCAAACACGGCAGAATGAGAGACTTTTTACAAATTTTGCAAATAAAGTATTTTCCAATTTTTAAATGAGAAATGAGGTTTCTCCTGCAGACATATGACTTTATCATATTTAATGCTTGAAATTGCTACGCACATTTTAGAACAAGAGTTTTACCAATACAAATACCAAATATTTGATTATTATAATCAGTGAGAAGCCTTATTAATACAAGCAGGTGACCAAAATTAAAGCAAAAGGGTTATAATCATTCAAAATTTGCAACAGCTGAAACTGTATTTGAAGGCTCTACTAGTTCTTTCTCTTTTGTTAACACATATGATGTTGAAATTTCATGTAATGTTGAAATACAAGTGAATATCAAAGGTATCCAATGTTTTATATTGAGAGATTTTATTGTGACACAGCTGTTTTACAAATCACACGTGTACTATTAGTACAATCTTATCTGCAGCTGGTTTGGATGCCAGCAAAATGGCACATCAGCCTCAAATGGATGGAAGTGATCAAAATGTATGAAGCAGAGTGGCTGCTGCTGCCTGGAGCTGTATCCACCAGGAGCCCCACCTAGCCCACCCCACCCCCATCCCCAGCTCTGCCACAGGCCTTGCTATGGGCACCTGGACACCGGACGTGACTGAACTCCTGCAATTCTGCAGACTCATGTCCTGGAATGGCAGCTGGGGACTTTGCTGGTGACATGGATGTCACTCCTGGGCTTAGCCCAGAGCAGCCGGGGCTGAATGAGCTCCTAGGCATGCTGGGGGTGAGCAGGGGAACTTCCCAAGCTGCTCTCCTAGGGACCTCAGATGAGGGTGCCCAGGGAAACGCACACCAGCTGTCCTAGGGCCCAAGAAATCAATGTTACAACACACCCATGGCCCATTCATGGCCTGCCAGCTGGGAAGAGCTGAAACAGACAATGCGTGTGAAACTTCCAAAAGCCAGCCGTGAACAACTTTATAATAGAGCTATTAGCACACCTGAAAGAGAAGGTATCACACAGACCATATTTTCTGACCACAATTTATTCGAGTAAAT
Source organism: Perodicticus potto (assembly GCA_963574655.1). Lineage (NCBI taxonomy): Eukaryota > Metazoa > Chordata > Mammalia > Primates > Lorisidae > Perodicticus > Perodicticus potto. Next base: position 12,578 of record CAUYRH010178013.1, read on the forward strand.
ATCATCTTTGTGTAGATTATAAAAAACAAAAGAACGTGGTTTTGGAAGCTAGTAATAAATTTCTAAATGCCTCATGAGTTAAAAATGAAAGCAGAACAAAATTACAAAATATTTACAAACAAGGGAAAATGAAAGCATGGATCCATAGTTTGCCAGCCATAATTCTAAAAGCTAAAAGATTCTGAAAACTGAATCTTTTTTAAAATAAATCTTAGTTGCTTTTCATAACTCAGTGAATAGCCTGATGTGAAGCCAATTATCTCACCTCTAGCGAGACTGATGAGAAAATAAGTGAGAGCTCCCTCCCTGGCTGCCTGAGTCGCCCACCATCATGAACAACAAGTAGCTATCCGGACCAGGCAGTTCATGACTAACCGACTACTTCATAGGAAACAATGGTCATTTGTGACCCTGGAAGGCAACAGTATCAAAAACAGAGATTACGGAAAAACTAGCCAAAATGTACAAGACTACACCCGAGGTCATCTTCGTACTGGGATTTAGAACTCACTTTGGTGGTGGGAAGACAATGGGCTTTGGCGTGATTTACGATTCTTTGGATTATGCAAAGATAAATGAACTCAAACATAGACTTGCAAGGCATGGGCTGTATGAGAAGAAAAAGACGTCAAGAAAGCAGCGAAAGGGACACAAGAACAGAATGACTCAAGTCGGGGGACTGCAAAGGCTAATGCTGGTGCTGGCAAAAAGGCAAAGGAGTAAAGACTCTACAGTGATGTTAACTGCAGCCATTGTATAGATTTTTCACAAGACGATTAATAAAGACTTTTCATGTGTCAAAAAAAAATAAGTGAGGAAAGGCGCAAGTAAGTAACATTAGCAATAACGACAAAAGACACACCTCATAGAATGGGGGTAAGCATCAGAAGAACACCTTGAACAACTTTAGGCCAATTCATTTAAAAATGTGAGTGAAATGAATCATTTTCTAGAAGATTACACATTGCCAAAATTGACCCATGAGAACTACAAAAATTGAATAAACTTAAAAAAAATACCGAGTTATCTCAATTTCCTCTCTCCCCGATTAAATTTCCAGCATAGGAAATGTACAAATGACTAATAAACATGAAAATGTACTAACATTCCATCATAATCAAGAAAATGTAAATTGAGACAGTGTTAGCTACCATTTCCCGCCCCTCTGATTAGTAAAAATAAGTAGTCTGACAATTTCATGTTTTAGAGAGCATGTGAATAAAACCATCATCCTCTCCCATAATGTAGGCAGGAATTTAAATGGGCAAACCCACTTGGAGAAAATTTGCCGATACCTAGAAAATGGTAGAAATGTCTTGATTTAGCACTTCCTTTTTTAGATGCACTTCTGGCCTAAAGAAATTTCAACAGACGTGCACAAAGAAACAGAAGAAAGCCAGAGTGGCTGGAGCAGTGAGGAGGAGAGTGGTGGCGCCCAAGGCAGAGAAGGAGCCAGGTCCTACGGGGCTGCAGAAAGGGCCTGGCCCTCTGCAGGGAACCAGCTGAGGAGCTGGAGAGCTGGGGACGCTAAGTGGTGGAGGGACGAGTATTTCAATGAGATCGCTCTGACTGTGGCATTGAGCAGTCTGTTAAGGCAAGGGAGGAAGAGGTAAGCAAGTTGGTAAAAGGCCCCACACACCACAGTGGCTTAGACAGGGACCAATTTCAGTGGCAGTGGAGAGAAGGGGTCAGGTGGACATAGCCCCAGCCCACACTGCTGCTGCAGAACACATGTGTGGCACTAGCCTCACTGTCACACATGGTCCAGTTGGGTGGGTCCCAAATATTCAAACAGAGGATAGATAAGTCATGTCTGGTTTATTTTTGTTGGACACCAGCTTCTCCTTCTCAGGCGAGCACTCATTTCCTGTTTCTTGTTGAAGTGAGACCACATCTATTTCTGTTTGTTTAATTTTGATTGTTGAAAGAGTGGATGTTTGGAAAAGATTTCTAAAAAGTGGAAGGGCCTGACTGCTCCTAGTTACAAGCAGCACAGGGATGTCATGGAGCAGAGTAAGAAAGTCCCAAGAGGCATTGTCAAAATCTCTACAGTCTTGAGAAAAGTAGTTTCAGAAGAACATGATAAAATTTCTTTTTTTCTCATTGTTCATTAAGACAAACAAATGATAAATTTAAAATAAAAATGAATAAGGATGAGTTTGATTCTGGCTGCTGTTCCCTTACATCTTCCTGTGCAGGTTGATGCTCAAGGACCAAACCATTGACGCCAAATGGTCAGTTGGATACCCTCAGTTCGGGAGTTTATGAAGAAAATGGGACAATTATTTGAACACACTCAAATCACTTTTTCAAATGTACAGGTTTGCCCGTGTTAACTTGAACACATGTGCACCAAAAAACAAAAATCAAAGGCAACCCGGCAGTGCGATTCTGTCATTTGTGACTCTGAGGTGTTGCTTGCTTTGTGAGGTCAGGAACCTTCACCCCCCGGGGCTGGTCTGAGCATGGTGGTTGGATGAGCAGACCACCAGATGGATTTCAGCTGGCAGCTGCCCCACTGGCAAGGGGGGCATGCTTATTTAGGGTACAACCTGCACAGCTGTCCTTGCCCACCCCCACTAATCCACATCTTAGTAAACCTCAGCGCTAAGAGCGAACAAAGATCTCTTGGTTTTGGTTCAGTCTGGTTCCTCTTTTTATTCTCGTGGATTTTTCTTTGTTGTGTGCTGATCTCTTTGTGCATCCCGCAGAGACCAGGAGGATCCACCCCAGCGTAAGCTGGACTTGCCACTTCCTTTTATTAAGTCTGACACACTCAATGCCAAGAAGTTTTTGTGTGTGTGGTTTTACAAAGTTCAGACTTCAAAGTAGATAATTTTCATAACTCTATGTGCAATGTCTTCCCCATGTTGGATATTTCACAGATCTACTTAAATGTAAGAACTTATGAGCTGTGTTTTTCTTTTGTTGTGGTTCTGTTAAATGTCTCCTTCCTTTCCTCTCCTTTGGTTTCTTATTAAAGCCCTGAACATTCTAATTTTGAGGTAGCAGTGGGTTTAGGTTTACCTGGTTTGTGGTTGAGTTAAAAAGGTCTTAATAATCAGAGTGATGGAATTTGAGGCTTGACCACGCAGTTGATAACTTTGGTTTGGGAGTTCACAAAATGACACTGCAGATGTAACCCTTGCACTGCCTAACTCCACTGGCTGGGTCTGAGTGGCCCTGAACTTTTCATGCAGCTCTCATATGACTTTATTTCGATCTACTTTCTCAGTTACTTTTCTCTTTGACTTAGAGAAGTCCCATTTTTTAATTATAATTGCCTGAGCTTCAGTTTCGTCTCTGCCCATGAATGAGACAGTGACTTTAGTATGCTACTCTTAGGAATCTCAGATTCCTAAGAGGTAAAGAGGGAAGATGAGACTCTATCCCAGCTCCAACAATCTGTGGCACTTGGGATGTTGTCTCCTACTACGTACACTGTTCTTTAAAGAAGGAAAGCGAAGGGATTCCACCACTTTTGATGCTTCATCTCCTGATGTCTCCTTCATCTTTTACACTCTGACTCCAAGGAAATGGACCAAAAGACAGATGAGCTTACAGAAAAGATTTGTCTCTTTACCCAAGCAGGTTATTTTGCATCTTTCTGAGCCCTCCCTGACAGTGGTTTTCTAACTTGTCCTTGTTAAGGCACAGATTGGGAAGGTCACCCAGAGAGTTTCTGGTTCAGTATGTCTGTGATGGGTGGGGCCCAAGACTGCCTCTCTGACAACATGTTGCTGACACTGCTGGTCTGGGGCTCACATTTGGAGAACTACTGCTCTATGGAACAAGACTCAAAGCTAGTGACTCGTAAATTTCATAATCTTAATTTGTCCTCATTGCCGGAGACCTGAATGGCATTCCAAGTATAGGGAAAACCCATTGAAACAGCACCTTACTCCCATCCATTGGGTTCAGGGAAGGGCACCTCTGCTCAGACTAAATGTCTCAGCCCCCAGACCACATTAATTGGTCATGTGTGGGCACCAGATGCTAGCTGGGCCAATGAACCACTTCCAGAGTAACCTGGAGAGGAGACAAAGAGATGTCAGCAATTCTTTGTGGCAGAAACCCCTGGCTTGTGGAAGCAAGACGTAAAGAAAGCCTGTTTGCAGCCACTAGAGACAGGTGGAGGGTAAGAGAGTAGCAGAGACAAGAGAAGAAGAGAGAGATTCCTGCTTCTCCAGTCTCCCACCTCTGTCCACCACCCAGTTTTGAGGCCCAATTGTACGTCTGTCTTTGGATTCCAGGAAGAGCCCTTGTTGTCTTAATCCAAAGGTTTTCCAGCTTTAATGTACCTCAGCCCCTGGAGGGCTTGTTGAAATATACTACTGGGGTCACTCCCAGAATTTCTGATTCAGTAGGTCTAGTTTGGGACCTGAGAATCTGCATTTTCAGGGGGTTCCCAGTGAGTGGCCTGCTGTAGGTTAGGAGTCTGATGCTGAGAACACTTGGCCCCTCAAGTATTTCACAGTGATCTTATCAGTAGTTCTGCTTATTTAGTAAACACTGGAGCATCAGTCAAGCCTCCTGCTCCCCCAGGTGTCTGTGTAGTGGTTTGCATATTTTGACTCTTTATCCCCACAGCAACCCTCTGGGGAGGGAGTGTTATCATTCCTGCTCTGCAGATGAGAAAACTGTGGTGGTGAGAGGTTAAGTTACATGCCTCTCAGAGAGGGCAGAGCTGGAAGTTGGGCCCATGTTCTTAACTTGGTCTGTTTCACCTCCCTTCCTGGCCAAGTTGGATCTGTTGTTGCCCCCTGGACCTGGTCACCCCAGCCCCTCTGTGCCTCTGCTCACACTGGCCCTGCCTGGAGAACTTCTGCCCAGCCAACCTTCAGAGGTCATGTCAAAGTTTTCCTGCTCACTCCCTGCTTCCTGTCCAAACTGTTGAAAACCTCTTCCCTCTGTGAGCAGCCCTCACACTTCGCATTTGCCTTGCTGTCATTTGTCTCTCGCCTCCTAGCCACGTGTTTTCCTAGTTCCTGAGTGCTGGGGTCTGAGCTCCTTGAAGACGGGTACTGATGCTTATGTTGGATTTGCCACCTCCCTGGTTCAGTGCTTCAAACACACCATGCATTCCGGATGCCTATAAGGTTGAACTAGAAAAAGAAAGAGGGATTTATTTCCTGGTGGAGGCTGTGGCCTAGGGAGATCAGCCCTGGAGAGAAAGAAGGATGCTCTGGAGCTGGGAAGGGCCTGCAGAGCTACACAGAGATGAGGCAGTGGACTAGCACCACACCAGAAGGAGGCATGACTTTGGGCAACATGATTCCCAAAGGAGGCTGACAGCTGAGGGGGTGCCAGTAGTACTCCCAGGCTGGGGGATGTGCCATCCTTTGCCAAAGGGGAGTTGAGGGGTGCCACATAGTGGCTCTGCCTCCCTTTAAATGTCCATCCCCAGCCATTTGACCCTGCTGCTCCTCTTACGGCTCCTGTTGCCTGTTTTCTGCACCTTGTACCCAACCCAGGCATTCAAGGGGGCCTCTGTGGTATGCCACCCAAACCCTAATACTCAGTACAGCCTCCCTTGCAGCAGAGGGGCTGTGTGGGGCAGTCCTGTCCAGTGAGACCCATGTGGAAGTCTGCTGGGGATTCCCAGAAAATCCCAGTATTATTGTTGCCCCTTCCTCCTCCTAGTTTATTTCTTCTTTTTTATTTCCTCTTTTTTCTTCCCACTTGGAACGTGCAAATAAGAAGCTGGCAGTGGTCTAGCTGTCTGGAGCCTATGTAGCAACTGTGGGGAGGAAAGCTGCCCTTCAGTGAGGTGGATGTAGCGGTTGGGGCATTGGTGTGAGTAGCAGGCCACGTTAGGGGGAGCTCCTGTGGCTGGGGCTCTGCATGTGGCTGGGGTTCTGCACGTGGCTGGGCCCTATATGCGCAGTCCGCCGGAATGGAACCCCCTGCTGGTACAGCTGCTGGTGCATTGTTCTGATGTACCTGGTTGTCTACAAGTACATGGGCTGGAGCTGTGAGCCATAGATAGGTCCTGGACTTGGGGAACTGATGGAGAGATTTGGAAAGTAAGGAAGAGGCTCTACTTCATATTGTGAAGGAGGGGAGGCAGCATGAAGGAAGCGTAGGAAGAAGGGGGTGATTAAATCAAATCATAGTTTTCAGTAGTGACCATTTCCCACCAACCCACGTACTCCACACACCCAGGTCTTTCATGGACTCCACACAGGACTAGGGAGGTGACCTGGGATTGCTTAGGTCTTCAAGACTGGAAGGACTGAGTCTGAATCTTACATTCCTTGCCAATAAGCTCAAGTCACTTAGCCTTTCTGAATTTTTGTTTGGAAAAAGATTTAATGTGACTTGCAAATAGAGACATGCCAAGAAAAGCATTTAAGATAAAGAGATGGGAAATGGAGGAAAATGAATGGATACTCATGAGTCAAGTCATAGTTAGTGTCCCCCATAGTTTGGGATAGTTGCTGGGTATCTTCCAACAATTTGGCTCTCAGCTTTCCAGCAGCCAGTGCAAAGAGCAGGACACATTCATTTTTCGGTTCTCAGGATTCACAAAATTGGGCAAGGTAGTTCCTCAGTAGACACATGACCATTCTTGTTACTGGATTCAAGGAGATGGCTTTTATGAATTTTCTCTGAGAAGATGTGGATGTGATGAAGCCTGTCCCGAAGTATTTTACACAAGACTATCTTAAGTAAAGTGGTTTCATAAGTTTGGAAAGCCTCTTCTATTAGACACCTCTCTTGGAGAGTCCCAGATGAGAATATTAAAGGCTCTACACATCTTACAGCAGCGTAAAATTGAAAACATTTCCACTCAGATCAGGAACTAGGCAAGGATGCCCATTGTCTCCACTGCTATTCAACATAGTAATGGAAGTCTTTAGCCATCGCAATCAGCCAAGAGATCAAGAGTGTCCAAATAGGGTCAGAGGAGATCAAACTCTCAATCTTTGCAGATGATATGATCCTATACCTGGAACATCCCAGGGACTTAACTACAAAACTCTTAGAAGTGATGAAGGAATACAGCAGCGTCTCAGGATACAAAATCAATACTTATAAATCAGAAGCTTTTATATATGCCAACAATAGTCAAGCTGAACATATGGTCAAGGACTCTATTCCTTTTACAGTAGTGCCAAAGAAGATGAAATATCTAGGAATTTACCTGACAAAGGATGTGAAAGATCTTTATAAAGAGAACTAGGAAACTCTGAGAAAAGAAATAGCTGAAGATGTTAACAAATGGAGAAACATACCATGCTCATGGCTGGGAGGAATCAACACTGTTAAAATGTCCATACTACCCAAACCAATCTACAAATTTAATGCAATCCCTATTAAAGCACCATTGCTATACTTTAAAGAGCATGAGAAAACAGTGCTTCATTTTATATGGAATCAGAAAAAACCTCAAATAGCCAATACATTACCCAGAAATAAAAACAAATCAGGAGGTATCATGTTACCAGACTTCAGGTTATACTATAAATCTATAGTGATCAAAACAGCATGATACTGACACAAAAACAGAGAGGTAGATTTATGGAACAGAATAGAGAACCAAGAGATGAACCCAGCTACTTATCGTCATTTGATCTTTGATAAGCCTATCAAAAAATTCAGTGGGGGAAAGACTCTCTATTTAACAAATGGTGCTGGGTGAACCGGCTGGTGACGTGTGGATGACTGAAACTGTACCCCGACCTGTCACCATTAACAAAAATTGATTCTCACTGGATAAAAGATTTAAACTAAAGACAGGAAACCATAAAAATACTATAAGAGAGTGCAGGGAAAACACTTGAAGAAATCGGCCTGGGAGAATATTTTATGAGGAGAACCCCCCCAGGCAATTGAAGCAACACCAAAAATACATTACTGGGATCTGATCAAACTGAAAGTTTTTGCACAGCCAAGAGGACAGTAAGTAAAGCAAACAGACAACTTCAGAATGAGAGATTTTTACAGGTTATGCTTCCGACAAAGGTCTGATAACTAGAATCCACAGAGAACTCAAACCAATCAACAAGAAAAGAACAAATAATCCCATTGCTATGTGGGCAAGACAAACAGAAACTTCTCTGATAAAGACGGGCACATGGCCTACAAACACATGAAGAAATGCTCATCATCTTTAATCATCGGAGAAACGCAAATCAAACCCCCTTTGAGATATCATCTAACTTCAGTAAGACTAGCCCACATAACAAAATCCCAAAACTACAGATGTTGGCATGTATGTGGAGAAAAGGGAACACTTCTACACTGCTGGTGGGAATTCAAGCTGAAATGACCTTTTTGGAAAGAAGTTTGGAGAATTCTCAAGAAGCTAAAAGTAGAACTACTGTTCAATCCTGCAATTCCTCTAGTAGGTGTATACCAAGATGATCAAAAATCATTTTACAATGAAGACATTTGCACCAGAATGTTTACTGCAGCCCAATTCATAATAGCCAAGACATGGAAACAGCCCAAGTGCCCATCAACCCATGGATATATTAACAAATTGTGGTATACGTACACTATGGAATACTATTCAGCCATAAAAAGGATGGAGACTTCACATGTTTTGTTTACTGGATGGAGCTGGAACATATTCTTCTCAGTAAAGTATCTCAGGAATGGGGAAAAAACTATCCAATGTACTCAATACTACTATGAAATCCATATATAATCACGTACACACTCATACGAATGGCAAAACAAAACTATAGTCCAGAAAGTAGAAAGGAAGAGGAGAAAGAGAGGAGGGGATGGGGGGATATGGGAAGAAGGAGGGTTTTGGGGGGAAACCTCACCCAATGTGCATGATGTAATGGTACATTTCAAAACTATTAAGAAAAGAGTCTAATTGTGATGGATGTGTTAATGGGTTCAATGTAAGCATTTCACATTGTATATAAAATCAGTACACTGAACCCCATAAATACATCAATGAACATAGTTCTGATTTAATAAAAACAAAACAAACAAAGAATCCTCTTTCTGGACCCGGAGAGCAGTTCCTTGCTAAGAGATGAAGGTCATTCTTAATGTATGAGCTGTTCCTTTCCTGATTATGTGAGTTGAAATTTCCCTTTTAAGGGTTTCCTGAAAGCAAAAGTAACATCCCTGGACACCTGGAGAGGAAGCATGTGACTTGTAACTCAGCACACGTTTTCCCCAGTAGGAAGGTCACCTGAGTAAGGGAAAGAAAGGCCCGGGTGTTGTTCCAACCTGTCCACGAAGTTTTCTGTAGCGCGCCCCAGCCTTACCGCCTGTACAGCATTTTTCAAGCTTTAACCGGCCTACAAATCACCTGGGGATCTTGCTAAAAATGCAGATTCTTGTTTAGTAGGTCTGGGGTGGTGCTTGAGATATGGCCTTTCTGCTAAAGCTCCTGGGTGATATGGCTGCTGTCAGCCCCCGGACCTCGCTGTGAGCCAGGGAGCCCCACATAGGACCAGCCGACACTGCCGCTCATCGCCTTCTGGTTGTTCCATGCGGAGACCAGGTCTTATGTGTCCCTTGCACCTCCCATATTGCTTAACTCAGAACCCTGTACGTGAACACTGCTTTCCAGGTATTTGGTGGGCACCATGGGACCAGAAAGTCACAAAAACCAGCCTTATTCTTCAGACTTCCATGATTGGACCTGGAATCACAGGCAATTAGAGAGAGGAAAACACCTCTGCCCCCTTTCAGCCCCAGGCTGCTGAGTGTGGATTCCTGAGCTGAAATCCCCTTCTCTTCACCTGCTCTCTCACCTTTCTGTCTTGGCTTCCATAGAAGGATTGAAACTAACAACTTTTGAGTTTAAGTACTGAGAGTAATTTCCCACTTGCAGGTTTTGGACTATCTACATGACTCATCTCCCTCCCTGCCTTTAGAGAGTCTTCATCTCCCTCCCCCACTACGCCTACCCACTTGCTCCTGGGATGTGTCACAGCTGCTCTGCCAGGGTTCCCGGGAGACTTTCCCCTTGCTGTATCCTATCAACCCTCTCTCCGGGGCAGAGACACTGTGGACGCTGCCCCCATCCACACCTCGTTCTCCCTTCTCAGTCGTTTCCACACACAGTGAGGCTGTGGCTCTTTGTGGCTGTGCCTTCTGCAGGAGACCCAAACCACCTGCCGGAGGAAGGGGGTGCTTGTGGGCCATTGAGCCTATAAACATGGCGTGACTGAGATGCAGCTCAAAAACTCATTATTTCACTGCTGCTCATCATGGGGCAATGTCCAAGTTGTCATAACGGACACATGAATCAGTGGGTACCAGGGGAAAGTGGGGGTTGGGCTGGACCAGGGGCAGGGGAAATGGCTGGACAGACGAATCACATCTGCAGGAGTAACTGTCACACGGAGCATTGTATAGGCGTCCTGGGGATGCCCACACCCAGGTTCCTGATTCCGTGCAGGCAGCTCAGCCCAGTGAGCGGGACCTCGTCACAAAAGTACAGACACCATCTAAATCTGCATCCCAAATGCAGGAGACCTCTATATTTGGGCCCCACTGCAGTGGCTGAGAACATCTATGACAAGGGCAGAGGATTCTTCACAGTTAGACAGGATTTCAGGGCCCCATGTAGCCAAACTAGAATTCACCAGAGGTGCTGTCAAGCCAGGGTTGGGAACCACTAGGCCAGGATTGAAAGGGAATCACAGTTTGTTTCCGTCACGATGAAGATAGCCTGGGAAGGTATAAGACTAGAACTTGACAGCCTGTTATTGTAGGTAGTAGTGGGATTTGAAAGGAAGTATAATCTTTCTCCTTCATATTATCATTTTTTAAAATGTGCTCAGCAGAGTTACAATCTGCTAATGTAGAGAAATTTGCTTTGCTAGAAGTAACCATTTTGAGGGGAAACCTGCTATCTGTGGTATGAAATCTTGTTCCTTATCTCACTGAGGTGTGACTTTCAACAGGTTTCCATTGGGTTGTTTGTCTTTTTCTTGTAAATGTATAAGAAACTTATATATTGTAAGTATTAATACTTGGCCATCTTTGGTGCAATGTTTTAGCAAAACATTATGATTATTATATTCACTTTACGATGGTCTATTTTGTTCTACAAAAAAATTAAAAAATTATATAATCAAAGATGTTCATTTTTTCTTTTATAGTTTCTGAATCTCTGAGTCAGTAAAAGAAACTTACTGATTTGTGTATGTTTCAGGGTTTGTTTGTTTTTTTTCTTCTCGATAGACCTTTGGTTTTCTAGGTATATGATTTGCAACACTTTACCATTTTTCCTTGTTGTTCTCATTGTATTTCTTAGATAACATTACATTATAATGGTGATGGAAGACATCTGTGCATGGTTCCCAAATTTAATTGGCTGAAATGTAATATTTTACCACTTGGAGTGATATTTAGTGCAGATTTTTTATAATAGACTTCATTATAAATAGTCCCGTGGTTTCTCCTAATTTATTTAGAATTGCTATGGGGAATAATTGCTGGCTTTTGTTCATAATTTCTCAGTATCTTTTAATGCAATCATTTGGAGTTCTGTTCTTTAATTTGTTGAGGGAATAGTTTCTAATTTGAGCCACTTTTTCAAGTTTGGATAACCTCTCTTGATCATAGTATACTGGTGGTGCCAAAAAAATGTACATACATTTTAAGAGATCTTATTGGAAATAAAATCAATCATTACTAAAAAGTGTATGAATTGCCAGTAAAACAGATAGATGTGTGTTGCATGTCTAGGTACATTTGACCTGTAAGGATACCTCCCATTCAACTTTGAAAATTAATACATAGACAACATCTCTTAAAATATGTATACATTTTTTGGCACCCTCTCTATTATCCTTTCCATATATTGCTGAATTTTGTTCATTAATATTTTGAGTATGACTTATGGATTTACATGTGAGATTGAGATACAGTTTCCTTTTTGCTTTCTATCTTTACAATAGGCCGGCTTCATACAATTAAATGGGAAGTTTCCATCTTTTACTGCAAGCTGGAATAATTTAAATATAAAAATTATCTATCCTTTAAAGCCTAGGTAGAACTTAGCTGTGAAAACACCTGGCTATGGTACCTTTTTAAAATCTACTTTTAAAAATATACTTGCAAAAGTAGATTTTAGTTTACCTATCCAATTTTTCTATGTTAATTGGCTTATTCATATTTTCTGCTTCTACTTGGGTTAATTTGGATAATGCAAATTTTTCTAGGAGATTTCTCATTTCCTTGAGATTTTCAGATGTAAGTTGAATTCATCTATAATTTGTTCATCCCTTCTGTATTTGTATGAGTCCTTTCTCATCCCCAGTGAACAGTTCACAGAAAACAAATCCCGACAGCTAACAAGCATGCAAATATTCTCAAACACACTAATTACATCAAGGGCCAAATATCATATGATGCCCGCGGTGCTAACTATATTGGGAAGATGAGGACTTGTGGGTGGGGAAGGGAGAAGTAAGAGGTTTCCTCACATGCTGCCTGTGGAAAAGGGAAGTAAATTATTGTAATTGTTTCAGAAAATAATATAGTGGGGTCTTTTAATTTTTGTTGTTGTTGAAACAGAGTCTCACTTTGTGGCCCTGGGTAGAGTGCTGTGCATAACAGCTCACAGCAACCTCAATCTCTTAGGCTCAAGAGATCCTCTTGCCTCAGCCTCCTGAGTAGTTGGGAATACAGGTGCCTACAACAATGCCTGGCTTTTTTTTTTTTTTTTAGAGACAGGGTCCTGCTCATGCTCAGGCTGGTCTCAAACTCCTGAGCTCAGGCAAGCCACCCATTTCAGCCCCCCAGAGTGCTAGGATTACAGGTGTAAGCCACCATGCTCATCCTAGGCAGGGTCTTTCTTCTTAATTTAAAACACATATTCTGTGACACTCCAGTCTTACTCTTGGGAATCCATACCATGGAAATAAGAGAGCCAGTGACTACTGTGTAGGAATAGTTAAGTAGTAAAAAAAAAGTCTTAGAAAGGAATTAATGCAAAATACTAGAAAAGTTCGATGAATTATGGCTTATCCATACCCTAGAATATTATGATGCCATTAAAAGGAAGAAACTAGAGCTACACCAGCTGATTTGGAAGAATTTCCATAAGGTCTTACAGGATTAAAAAGTAAGATGCAGAGAACTGTGCTACACATGTCATGGACAATGGCCAGAAGAGCTCTGATAATGGATATGGGTGCACTAGCCAGAGAACATGGGTCATTGGTGAGACTTTGGGGTGCACTAAAGGAGGGGAAGTGTGGGATCAGAAGCTGGCTAGAAAAAATGAAACAAAAAAACTGTACAGAAAAAGACACCCTCACATGTGCAAGTATAGTAGGATCCTACAAATGTGAAATTATATATGTAAGTTGTATTTTTGCATTAAGAATTTAGAGAAAATGATGAAGAGTTGAGTATGTATCAGATAGGGGAATGTCCATAATGTATAACAAAGTGAAAAATCAGCAAGTTGAAGAGAAATAAGTACCATGTGACAATACATCAGTGAAGACAAGCAAAGAAAACTCTACCTTTAGATAGATATGCTTGTATTTCTCTTTGTATGAACAAGGGAAAGGAAGATGATTACCTTGACTTTTATGTATCTTTGTATATTAAGATATCATTTGGGCTTGGAGCCTGCCTATAGCTCAGCAGCTGGAGCGCCAGCCATATATACCAGAGCTGGCAGGTTCGAACCCAGCCAGGGCCTGCCAAACAACAATGACAACTACAACCAAAAAATAGCCAGGCATTGTGGTGGGCTCCTATAGTTCTGGCTACTTGGGAGGGTAAGAAAAGAGAATTGCTTAAAGCCCAAGAATTTTTTTTTTATTAAATTATAGCTGTGTACATTAATGCAATCATGGGGTACAATGTGCTGCTTTCATATACAATCTGAAATAATGTCATCAAATTGGTTAACATTGCATTCATGGCATTTTCTTAGTTACTGTGTTAAGACCTTTATATTCTACATTCAGTAAGTTTCACCTGTACCCTTCTAAGATGCACCGTAGGTGTGGTCCCACCAATTACCCTTCCTCCACCCATTCTCCCCCTTCCTCTCCCCTCCCTTATCTCTTTCCCCATATTCTTGTGCTATAATTGGGTTATAGCCTTCATATGAAAGCTATAAATTAGTTTTATAATAGGGCTGAGTACATTGGATACTTTTTCTTCCATTCTTGAGATACTTTGCTAAGAAGAATATATTCCAGCTCCATCCATGTAAACATGAAAGAGGTAAAGTCTCCATCTTTCTTTAAGGCTGTATAATATTCCATGGTGTATATAGACCACGATTTATTAATCCATTCGTGGGTCAATGGGCACTTGGGCTTCTTCCATGACTTAGCAATTATGAATTGGGCTGCAATAAACATTCTGGTACAAATATCTTTGTTATAATGTGATTTTTGGTCTTCTGGATATATACCTAGTAGAGG
>CAUYRH010178018.1:0-15481 GCA_963574655.1 Perodicticus potto
GAAATGGGGGTTCCACATTTAGTCCTAAGTGTAAAGTGAAGGAGACACCAAGGCACAGGTGTCTCCTCGGCAGTTGTCCGGCCTTTTTGGCTATTGGAGCCTCCGGTGGGGGTTGGAGGTCCCCTCCTTGCCTGTCATCCAGCCCGCTGGTTCTTCAGCTGGCTGCTGCAGCACTGACACCGTCAAGGCGGAGGCGGGAGGTCCGCCAGCTCCACTGAGCTGGCTAGGGCACCAAATGTCCTGCATCAATTCTCCCTCTCCGAGTAGAAACTGTAACTGCTGTTAGGGAAAAAGGGCGAAGACTCGATCTAACTGCTTCCTACTGAATCGGGCGATGATAGAAGGGGGCAGTTAGGGTTTCTCCGGAGGGAAAGTGATACAGGGGTTCATGGGCTGGAACCATCTTTATTGCGTGTGGCTTGATGACATTTCTGGAAAACATAAATCTGATTATTATAATCAGTAATAGGCAAAGGTAGAACAGCATCAGGTCAGAAGCACTTATTCAGTGATGCTAAAAGAAAACCATATTAGGATTTTTCTTGTACTTCTCTTACTTTCTAGTTTGATTTTAAAAATCATTCTTGCAAATCTGCTACAAGATAAGTTTTGTAGCAACTTCTATGTTAATTAACTATTTTTCATTAAATGTCAGTATTGGAGTGTTGACTTTGATAGATAATAACCAGACACTTACCGTGGTGTCCCTGGGTTCTTTTACAGTGCAGAAGCAGCCTGGAGTTAAGAGGGAGAGGAGTGTGAGGAGTCAGGAGAGCTGGGATGTGTGTCTAACTGGCACTACTCTGCAGAGAGGCGGTGGGCTAGTCATGAACCGTCCACGTTCTGATCTTTAAAACGTTCTGCTGGTATTAGTAATTCTCACATTCTGTCACACTGCTTTTCATTTTCAGTTCTACCACTGGATTTGTGGTTTGTACCATCTAAGTCTATTGCCTTGTGTAATCCAAGATGAATTTCATCCTGAGATGGGTGAGGTAACAGCAATCAGGAAACAGGCTCTTATCTTGGTTTGGGGGCGGCGCCTGTGGCTCAAAGGAGTAGGGCGCCAGCCCCATCTGCCGGAGGTGGCAGGTTCAAACCCAGTCCTGGCCAAAAACTGCAAAAATAAATAAATAAATAAAAATAATCTTGGTTTGGATAGTAAGCCGTCTGTGCCTTGGGCCGGTCGATCCAGGGGGCATCATTTTATTTGTAAAATGAGGACATTGATTTACTAGGGGTGTACATCAGAGTCATACATGGAACTTGGTAGAAATAGCACATGTTTAGAGTTATTTCCTAGAGATTCTGATTCACTGGAATCTGAACTGGGGTGGGGATCAGTTACATGTTTGTTTTTGTTTTTGTTTTTAAATACATCAAATGGATTCTGAGATGCTGTCTTATGGAGAAGCAATTTAACTTGGCAACATTGGACAGATACTTGAGCATCTCCCACCTCCTGCCCCCTGCCTCCCCCCACCCCGTACCCTGCCCCGCTGTGGGCGTGTCGGCCTCCACTAGGCTCAGCGGTCTCTGTCTTCTTCCTTAGCAACAACCTGCAGTGTTTCACGGTGCGGTGCAGCGCAGCGGCAGCTCGTGAGGAAGACCCGTACATGGATACCACCCTGAAGGTCAGACGTGGCTTATGAAGACAGTGAGAACTTAAGATCCAAAAGGAACATGTAAATGCGTACAGATTTGCTCTGAGGCCTAAGGCTTGGCAAGGACGAAAGGTCTTAAGGTTATCTTATGTATTGAATTACAACTATTGGATGTAAAATACTAAAACCATTTTTAAGATTCCTTGAAAGCATTTCACTCAGAATTGGTTCGGTACATAGTTCTTACAGTTTGATAGAGCATATATATAGTGTAAATTTAGAGCAGTTCAAAACTATGGTATTCTATTTTACTTTTTTTAACAGAAATATTGGTAGCAGTTTTACAGAGCTGTTAAAACAGTATAGCAATCAATATACTCGAGAGCACGAAATTGAATGAAGTGCATTTAAAATGATTTATTTATACTATTATCAAATATGCCTGTAATTCTTCTGTCATTTTGTAAGCCTTTGACAACTTTCCGTACTTATCTGAATTAATGGATATGCTACATCAATAACCTCATTTTTAGTTAGAAGTAATGTGCTTAGCATCTGAGAAGCTCTTGTCCACAAAATAAATGTAGTCACTTTTATGATGAAATCCTATATTTTCTGACCTTGAATTTCTGTTCTGAGAAATACAGTGATGATATTGCATAATATTCTTCTATGCTGTTCCACATTTGTGGTATGACTGTTTGTTATGAATATACAGGCCGCCTGATTGGAATGACTGTTTGTTATGAATATAGAGGCCGCCAGAAACCCCTAAATCATGGTATTTCAAAAGGTGGTTTGTGTCTACCTAGAACCTGGAAATGCTTTCTCTGCAAACATAAGCCTTCAACAGTGATGATTATGTTAGCAAGCCATCCCCTGTGGAGTGTCTGGTGTGGCTGAGGCACTCTCCTGATCACTGTCGCCCACCCTGTGTTTTCATGGACAGTGTGGTCTCTGGAGTTCTCAGGGACTCCTTTTTTGCCATGGCCTGGCTGTAGTTTTCTGTTGCTGCCCAGGCTAACTGCCTGCCTTCTGCCTCTTGGGAAACCAGATTTCCCTGCCTTTGTCTGTAAAAGATACACTCACAGCCTTTATAAGAGATTATTTTTACAAAGGAGCAAGGGAGTTATTTCTCTGGTAAAAATGGAAAAAAGATTACATAAAGCTTCCATCCTTTGTTTCTTCTCTGCTCCCTGCACCTTGCCTTTTTTAAACCTTGGAAAAGCACAGGCTCATATAGGGGGGGATGGTGTACTTTAGGTTACATAATAGATAGAGGTAGGATCAGTCTGCATTTGAAAGTCATAATTGCATATCTTCTCAGAGTCTCATAAAACCAGAGGGAAGGAACAAGGAAAAGATGGGAGAGGTGGGCAGCTGGTGGGCCGTGCTGCCCCGAGGCCGGTAGGTGGGCGAGGGAAGGACAGTGAGGATAACACCTGTGGTCCCCCGATCCCTGCCCCTCCGTCAGTTCTGAAATTCTAGATGCCACGTGAACACCACACATTCAGCTCTCTTGCTGACTCAGGCTTTGGGAGCGGTGGTGTCTGAGAAAGGTTTCACAACCTCAGAGTCTGGTCAAAAGAACACGTGGTCATTATCTTCCTTCCCTCTGAAATTCTGGCTCCTTAGCACTAGCCACGGCCACTTTGACTATTTTTAGAATGAAAATACAGACGGAGGCATTTCCCCAGTTACTTCGTACAAAGGGACAATGGAGATGACCTCAGAATCCAGACAGGGCCAATGGTGAGAGGGCAGGGGCCCGGTGACGCAGTTTGTAAGCTCCCAGAAAGAGCTGTTCATAATCTTTCTGGTCCATTCTACTAGAATGAGTGGTCCAGTACAGAAACAGGAGCCTGGCTCCTGCAGTTTACCTGACATGCCCCAACCTGCCATCCATTCCAGGGGATGTTCACACCTGAGGGCCGTCCAGACCAGCAGACAGGCATTTCTTGCACACTTCCGTCCACATAGAAACCATTTTATGTACTTTGCAGTAGAATGTCCTGTTACAGTGTCTGATTTTGCCTAGAAATCGCAGGTGGGCGTACCCCTGAGCCAGCCTGCTGTTGGAGGTGATTTCCCTGGGTAGCTGCTTACCAGCCAGGGCTCCCCTCCCAGAGGGGTCTGTGGAGCCACTCCAGACCTCTGGAGTCTGGGGCCCTCTTTCTGCTTTTATTCAGTCAACAAATACAGAGTTTGTTGATGGAGTAGCTCTATAAAATAGGTCGTTGGTTACATTGGTTCAGATAACTCCTTACTCTGTTAAGAATAGGTATTTGGATTTGGGGGGGGATGGGGAGAGCTGTTAAGGAGGGAGCAAAAAAGGTTTTACCAAATAAGCGGACAGCTTTATGAAGATTGAAGTTTGTGCGTTTTTATTCCTTGGTTAAATTTATGATTTTTTTTTCCTTTGCTAGGCTTGCCCACCTATCAGTATGGATGTCTGTGCTTTAAGAATACAGCTTTTCATAGGCTTGAAAGCCATCTGTCACTTTAAAAACCACGTTATACTTTTGACTAAGGCTGACCCTGAGGCCATTGCAGAGAGAAGAGACTCCCCCAGAAGGCTTCTGTAAGCATCTTCACACACCCCGGCATTCCTGCCAGAGTTTGTGGAATGAATTGTCACTGGTATTTTTTGTGTGTGTTTATCTTTTTTAAAATAAAAACTTGGAATGACCAAGGGCTTTTCTATGCTGGTGTTTTTCTAGAGAAAGAAGGAAAGGTTCTAATGATATCTTTAATACTCTTAATAATTGATATTGGACCTTTTAGAAGAAAACGAATTACAAAATAGTTTCAGTAAAAATCAGTAGTATTTTAGATGAAATGCCAAAGGACCATAGAAATGGTTCTATGTAATTAATGGAAAAGATGGGGCTTGTAATGCCGATGCAAACTAGTTAAGACTGGCTTTTATTTTCCTTTGATCTTTCAATAGTTACATTTTTGTTCAAAGATTATTTTCTGCTATTGCAAACGAAATTAGTAACGCATTTCTTACTATAAAGCACATTCGCAATCTATAGATATGTATATGCTGATAAACCTTAAAATTGCATTTTGATGATGTTAATCTCTCGTTAACTCAGGTTTTCTGCTTTCACATTGTTTAGCAGAGAATGCTTCATTCTAAACTAGTTATGCTTTTATTTGATGTTTTTATACTGTGAACTTAGTGGTAGAAAATGTGATCTACGTTGAACATTTCTCTAAGGAAAATTTAATCAAGAAAGCAATCTGTTTGGGAGACTTGTATTCCAAGTCCAATGTAGGGGCCAGGCATAGTGGAATATGCCTGTAATCCTAGCACTCTGGGAGGCTGAAGTGGGAGAGGATCCCTTGAGCTCAGGAGTTTGAGATCAGCCTGAGCAAAAGTGAGACCCCCACTCCACTAAAAATAGAAAAAATTAGCCAGATACTGGAGTGGGGACCTGTAATCCCAGCTACTCAGAAGACTGAGGCAGGAGGATTGCTTAAACCCAGGACTGTGAGGTTGCTATGAGCTAGGCTGATGACTCAGCACTCTAGCCTGGGCAACAAAAAAAAGAAAAAGAAAAACTCCAAAATAGGTTTTTATTTTTAACATAAGTTTTTACATTTTCAAACTGCTTATGCCTGTACTTTGTTCCCCCAACAGGAATCAGGGTTGGCTGGTCACTTAGAGTGTACGCAGAGTAGTCTAAGGCCGAACTGGCTGACTCTTAAAGCTTTCTGGCAAGAGGAAAAAGCAATTTGTAGTCTAGCACACTTGATGTTCTAAAAGTATAGTATTTTTTTTAATGATTTTAAACCACTTTCTAATTATTTGAAAATTCATTTGATCAGAAATTTTAACATTGTATACCCAAGAAAATGTATCACACAGTGAATTCTCTTAAGAGATGAGATAATGCTTTAAGCAGACTTAGAGTTTTGTGTGTCTTCTGCCCTGAGCACAGGGACTCTTTTTTTCTTTTTCTTTTTTTTTTTTTTTGAGACAGAGCCTCAAGCTGTCACCCTGGATAGAGTGCTATGGCATCATAGCTCACAGCAACCTCCAATTTCTGGGCTCAAGTGAGTCTCCTACCTCTGCCTCCCAAGTAGCTGGGACTACAGGCGCCCGCCACAAGGCCCGGCCATTTTTTGGTTGCAGCCATCATTGTTGCTTGGCGGGCCTGGGCTGGATTCGAACCCGCCAGCTCAGGTGTATGTGGCTGGCACCTTAGCCCGTTGAGCCATAGGCGCCGAGCCAGCACAGGGACTCTTACAGCTGGAGCTCTTTTCCTTTCGGTCGGTCTTGCCTGTTCTTTGAACTTACTGCTCATTTAAAAATACTTGTGGAGTGAATTGGAAACAACGCGTTTATCAGTATGTGACAGTTACAGAATATACAGAATATTAAATGCTATAGGCCTACGCAGTATTGTGAACTAATAGTTTCTAAAAGTTGACTATACAGTTAATCACTAAAGAAAACACCTGGTGAAAAGAATTTCACAGTTATTTTATGGTTTCCACTATTTACGATTTAAAACTGTCATTTATTAATGTCTTAAATTTCTTGTCCTTTGTTTTGCTTTTAGTTCTAGAAAAGATACCAGTGTTAAGAGCAAAATACCTCCTGTAGCTGAGGCTGGGTGGAATTTGTATATTGTGAATACAGTCTCACCAGTGCAACTGTACAAAGAGATGGTACTTTTTAAAAACTTTTGATTCTTATTTATAGATATTTAGAGTGAAATTGATGATCAGAGATTGATTCTAATTATCATACATCTAGGAGGCCACAGCAAACCACCTTCCAGGCTCTGCCAGTGGAGTGTGTATCTTTCTCCTCTTTTTTTCATAACTTCTGCCATTTGAGGAGCTGGTAGAAATTCCCTTCACTGAAATAGATTCCCTTATTCACACCCACCCTCCTAAGAGGATCAGTTAGCCAGGATACACGTAAATAGCTTTTTATCTTATCTTTGAACCCTAGCAAGAGAACCATGAAATGCAGCTAAGAGGAAACATAGATTATTTATCCCTGTCTCGGTCTTCTTGAAATATTAGCAGATTGTCCCAGGGCTCCACAGCAACTGCAGCACTGTCCTGTGGGGAGGGTCCCTGCAGGGGGCATCCTTACTCCTGTTCTTAGAGTAACCGCTTCCTACTCATCCTTGGAAATTATTTTAATTCTTTATTTCGAAACATTTCAAACTTTAAAGAAAATTGCAAGAATGAGATTAGTATAAACAAAAGCTTTTATTCCCCACACAGTATCCACCTCTAGTCAGCATTTTACTGCATTTACCTCTCTCTGGGTTTTTTGTTTTTGTTTTTTTTTCCTCATCTCTTTGTGCTTTCTAAACACATACACACACAAATGCTCCTACCTTTTTTTGAATCCATTGGAAGGTAAATTGGATCCATGGTAACCTTTTGCCCCTAAATACTTTAGCATATATTTTCTAAGAGTCAGGACGATCTGTTGCATAACTACAGTGCACCCACCTGCTTCAATAAATTTAACATTGACATAACACTTAATCTAGTTTAAAGTCATATTCTAATTTCGTCATTTGATCCAATAATGATTAATTACATTTAATTAATTACATGCTGATAATTATATCACCTTTGCCCTATATTTTTATTCTTTCTTAATTGAAAGTCTTAGACTCCATGATTTGGCTTCAGGAATCTGAATATGCTGATTGAGTCAGATTAGCTAGTGTAATATTTTTTGAGCCCACTGTGAGTTATGCAGATTGATAGAGTAGAAGCTAAACTCAGCAACTGAAACCAAAATAAGGGAGAGTCACCCAGTCTGTATTTGAGAAAGAGTTAAATCATGGAACTTTAAAAAACAGTTTGTAATGGTTTCAAATATGTTCATTAGTCATCAAATTAGGGTCGGTTTATTGCAAAATTAACAGTATGATTAATATGACAATGTTATTTGGACCCTCACTAATAATCAGAGGTGTTTAACAAGGTTGTGTGTACAATTATGTATGTATTACTGTTATTACCAAAAACAATAAACTGACCCATTGATGGTGGAAAAAGGCACTACAGCTAAGGCCCACCAGAATAGTAAATAACCACCTACTTATCTTAGTCCAAATATGGACTTTACTAACAAAATGTATAATTATTCTTAAGAACAGGGGGACTTTGGAGGGCTTCTCTGCAGCAACATGAGTGTTGTCTCTTCTCTTTTAGGTAGACTATAGCAATACCTATAAGACGGCCAGGACCCAGAGCTGCATTCATCTGCTCAGCGAGGCTCATCTGTTGGTGAGAGCCGCCCTGATGGATGCCAGTCAGCTGGAACCTGGAGAGAAAGCAGAGCTTTTGGAAGCATTTAGGGAAAGCTGTGGGCACCTTGGGGACTGTTACAGCAGGTTGGTGATGCCTCTTGGAACCACATTACAGAAGCCATCTTGAAGTTTGGGTGCACTGATGAGTTTTTCCATCTCTGGTACTTACCTAATAGATGATGTAATCCTGGGGAGGAGGTGGTTCATGTATTCACTTCTTCCACAGGCATTTACTAAGCACATACAAACTGTGCGGTAGGTACTAGTTTAAACTTACAGATATAAAAATGAGTATGACTCATTCCTTGCCTTCAAGGAGTCATAATTTATTAGATGAGCAGGTTCATGAGTATCCCACTACTTACTTTATGAATTGAAAGGATTTTTAGGCCCATGACCAGTGAAAATCTCTGAGACAGCTGTATTTCTAGGTTATTGTCTGTTAGAGTACAAGAGAGGTGTCAGTGGACAGTCTGCAATTTTATTTTATTTTTTTAATGGTATCTATGTATTACTTTTCAAAGTTGAATTGCAGTAGCAGTTTGTAATATGATGTTCGCTCAAAGATGGCAATAACAAAACGAAAGCTAGTGTCACCTGGAGACAGGCAGAACAGTCAAAGAGAATGGCCCAAGCAGGGTTTAAGGAGCACAAGACCCACAGTCTGCAATTTTAATCTTAGCAGTCATGCTTCTGTGGATGTCAGAAGGGAACACTAGGACGAATAGAGCTTTTATTTTTAAGAATAATGTTTACAATTTTTTTTCTAAGGTTTGAAGACTTAGTTGACCTTGGTGAATGATTATAAATTAATATAACGGACTTTTTCTGCCTATAAACACCATTATTTTAGAAGCACATTGTGAATATTAAAATTCACTTACTGAATTAGAATTATTGTTTTGCTTTCTTTTTTTTTTTTTTTTTTTTGCAGTTTTGGGCCAGGGCCGGGTTTGAACCCACCACCTCTGGTATATGGGGCCAGCGCCCTACTACTTGAGCCACAGGCACCGCCCTGTTTTACTATTTTTATTATGAGTAAGCAAAGAAACTGCATTCATTTGAATAATTTTGTAAAATAAAACTTAGGAACTTATTCCCATTACTCTCAGCAATGAGATTTATGTCCTTTAGAAAAAGTGTGATATGGCGGCGCCTGTGGCTCAGCGAGTGGGGCGCCGGCCCCATATGCTGAAGGTGGGTTCAAACCCGGCCTCAGCTGAACTGCAAAACAAAGCAAAAAAAATAGCCAGGCATTCTGGCAGGAGCCTGTAGTCCCAGCTACTTGGGAGGCTGAGGCAAGAGAATCACCTAAGCCCAGGGGTTGGAGGTTGCTGTGAGCTGTGTGAGGCCATGGAACTCTACCGAGGGCGATAAAGTGAGACTGTCTCTACAAAAAAAAAAAAGAAGTGTGATCTGTTTTATCATGAAATGTGTTAGATACCCAGGCATAAAGATTACGAATTTGAGAGTTTTTCAAATTTCCTTCCCTCTAGGCTTGACACCCAACATTCTCACCTCACCCTGCCATACTATAAGATGTCTGGATTGTCCCTGGCTGAAGTTTTGGCCCGTGTGGACTGGACAGTAGAGGATACAGCACAGAAATATGAGCGGGGATTAATCTTTTATATTAACCATTCCCTTTATGAAAACCTGGATGAAGAATTAAGTGAAGTGAATATGATTTTTCGTTTAGTTATATTTCATATTTTTAACTTTTAATTTTAGTAATTTATTTAATACCATTTACAAGTCAACTTCCAAATATTTCTACTCTTCGATGCTCTTCTTTTTCTAAAAAAGTGATGTGCTTTTTTCTTCATTAATGATCACAGAATTCTAGCTTAGCAAAGAACTGTGGGTCATCTTCTCATGCTCTCCCGTTATGCAGACAGGGAGCTACAGGGTCTCTTTGTGGTTGAGTGACCTGCCCCGTGACAGCAGCACGTGTTGAGCAGAGTGACTTCGAAGTGGGCCTTGCTTGCCTTCTTCTCATCTGCGCTCTTTCCCACGTTAGTTGTCCATTTCTCATGTCCAAAACTTCTCTTAGAGAACCTTAGCCCAGTGACTTTAAGACTTTTTTTTTTCTTTTTGAGACAGAGTCCTACTCTGTTATTCATGCTGGAGAAGAGTGGCGCGTCATCATAGCTCACTGCAACTTCAAATTCCCAAGCTCAAGAGATGCTCCTGCCTCAGGCTCCTAAGTAGCTGGAGCTGCTGGTGTGTGCCCCTATTCCTGGATCATTTTTCTATTTTTTGTAGAGATGGCATCTTGCTCTTGCTTAGGCTGGTCTTGAACTCCTGGCCTCGAGTAATCTTCCTACCATGACCTCCCAAATTGTTAGGATTATAGTTGTGAGCCACTGGGCCCAGCCTTAAGATGTTATTAATGACTATTTTTAGTGTCTCAGGCATTTTAAACATGGGTGAGTACATGTTTCCAGCTTGGAAATTGTGCTACCAAATGTTTTAAGGTTTTGAGAGAAGTGAAATTTTTTCATGTAAATTACTTCATTGAGTATATTTCGAACTAAACTGTAGATTTTTATGATGGACTTTTTAAGTATAATTTAATCAAATATTTCTTCTTCTAAACTGTTAAAATTAGAAATGCTGGTCACACCCTGGTACATATTTTCACTGCCTTTTCTTCATTTTAACTCAGCAACAAGATCATTTCAGTTCATCTCAGGTCTCCCACACATTAGCATCAACTCTGTCTTTTTTTATCTTTTTTTAAATTTTCTTGTTTTTTTATATTGCATTTTTATATTTGTATTATATTTTACATATTTTTTTTTTTTTTAATTTTTGAGACAGAGTCTCACTCAGTCACCCTGGGTAGAGTACTGTGGCATCCTAGCTCTCAGCAACCTCAAATTCTTGGGCTCAAGCTATACTCTTGCCTTAGCCTCCCAAGAAGCTGGGACTAGAGGTACCTATGACCGTGCCTGGCTAGTTTTTCTATTTTTAGTAGACATGGGATCTCGCTTGTGGGCAGGCTGGTCTAAAACTCTGAGCTGAAGCAGTTCACCTACCTTGGCCTCTCAGTGTTATGATTACAGGTGTGAGCCATCATGCCCAACCAATAAGGCCGGCACAGGGGCTCATGCCTGTAATCCTAGTGCTCTTGAGAGGCCAAGGTGGGTGGATTGCTTGAGCTCAGGAGTTCAAGACCAGCCTAAGCAAGAGTGAGACCTTATGTCTAAAAAAATAGCCAAGCATTGTGGTGGGCGCCTGTAGTCCACTTGCTACTCAGGAGGCTGCGGCAAGAGAATCACTTGAGCCTAGTAGTTTGAGGTTGCTGTGAGCTGTGACTCCATAGCACTCTATCCAGAGTGACAAATTGAGACTCTGTCTAAAAATAATTAAAAACCCAAACATAATACTATAATTTTATGTTAATTGCAATGCTTGTGTCTCAGCTTTGTGTGTGTATATATATGTATAATTTTGTTGCTTTGTTTTTGCTGACTGACTTTTTATTCCTTGTTTATCCTCAACAAAGGAATTAGCAGCAAAAGTGGTTCAGATGTTTTATGTGGCTGAGCCGAAGCAACTTCCCCATGTCCTCTGTAGTCCTTCTATGAAGAATATTGATCCTTCCATGGCCATGAGCTATCTAAGGAAGCTGGACGCTTCTGGGTCGTCATCCATCCTCCTGACATTGACTAAGGCAGCAGTGGCTCTGAAAATGGGAGACCTTGACATGCACAGAAATGAAATGAAAAGCCATTCAGAGGTATGGCGCCCACCTGTGGTGTTCACAGCAGGCTGGCAGAGGACCGGTGGTTCTGAGATGTTTACCTTTCTTCTGTCATCCTTTTAGGTTACACTTTCTTGGTCATATTGGAAAACATAGTTAATGTTAGACGGGAAGTGGCTCAAGTGGGATTTTGGATTTGGCGAATGAAAAAGAAAGAGACTAGGAAATGGCAACAGTGGGTATTCAGAGACCTGCCAACTTAGTGTCAGGTATGCTCAGAGAACTGAGTTTGGTGCTGAAGAATAGCCTCTGCCCCAAGTGGGCAGTCTGATCTGCCATGAGGGATGCGGCCTGTTCACTGAAAAGGAGCAGAGTGATGTGTATTTAAGTATAGCAAGGGGGATATTACCCACAGCTCAAGAGTCTAGTTGCAGAAAGCTTCCACTTGGGACAAATCACAGGTGATTTTATGCAGGACTGGACATTTGATACATCCATCAAAGATAGGTCTTTCCCTTGGAAAAGAGGTCATTTAGGAACAGATGATAATCATTTAGGGGAATAAGAAATAAATGTGAATGAGCATTTTTTATGTCCAGGCCTATTTTTTAAGCCCCTTGTATATGTTATCTCATTGAATTCTTAGAATAATACTGTGTGGTAGTTGCAATTAGAGCTGTTGTACGGATGAAGGCGCTAAGACACGCAGAGGTGAAATAACTTGTCGGCATCATCACACAGCTGGGGAGTGGGGAAGCAGATTTGAACGCAGCAGCCTGACTTCAGAACCGTTGCTTCTGTACTGTTGTCAGACTGTACTCAGATGCCCATAGTATGACTTCAGTTTCTCACACTAGAAGAGCAGAAGTGCTTTATCACTGTACAATTGACATATTTTCTTATAATGATGAGAGCAAGTCAACACTGGGGAATCTTCTGTTTTAAAGGATAGAATTCTAAAAAAAGGAATTTTCTTTCCATAATTTTGAAAAAATTTAAGATATATACAGTTGTCTCTCAGTTTCTATGGCGGGTTTGTTCCAGGATTTCTTACAGACACTAAAATCCATGGAAGCCCAAGTCCCTGATATATAAAATGGTATTATATTTGCATATAACCTACACACATCCTCCCGTGTACTCTAAATCATCTCCAGATTGCTTACTACACTAGTACAATATACATGCTGTGTAAGGAGTTGTTGGACTCCATTGCTGATGGAATAACAGCAAGAAAAAGTCCATACATGATTGGTGCAAAAACAGTTTTTTTTCCCTGAATATCTTTGATCTGTGGTTGGTTGAGTTCACAGATATAAAAGCCACAGATACGGAGGGCTGACTATTTTCAAATCACATAGATGTAAATATATAGCTCGACAAAAAATAGGACATCTGGATTCTTAGTTATATATCAGTAACTTCTGTAAGACAGTAATGTCCTTCTTGGGGGAGGAATTAATCTTTATAGTTAAAGACAAAATAACAAAGTAAATATTAATAGCTTGACAGTGAATCACGAGTACACTAGCATGTATGGTATTTCCAAGATTGACAACCTGAATAAACTACATATTTTGTTCCTAATTTCTTTGTTCTCTAAAGATGAAGTTGGTATGTGGCTTCATTCTGGAGCCTCGACTGTTGATTCAACAGAGGAAGGGACAGATCATTCCCACTGAGCTGGCGAAGCACCTGAAGGAGACTCAGCCTGCCTTGCTTGTGGCTTCAGTGCTGGGCTTGCAGAAAAACAACAAAATTGGAATTGAAGAAGCAGATTCCTTTTTTAAGGTTTGCCACTTTGAAAATGTAATTTTTCTAGATGGCCTGATAAAATCAGTGGAGAGTAGAATAAGAGAAGTTTTCCATTTGTTTATTAGAAAAAAAGGACTTACACCTAATTCATAAGATAAAAATACATATTAGAAGAATATATCTAGAAACTTTCTACTCATGCAACCTGGAATCTGTTTCCTGTTTAATATGTCTAAATTAATTACACGGTCCACGTGATGGTGTGATACTCAGCCCAACCATAACTTGATCCCTGCTCCTATATTTGAGATACAGAGGCTTATTTCATCGTTTTCAAGGTGCTTTGTGTTAAGGATGAAGATACGATTCCTCAGCTCCTGGTGGACTTGTGGGAAGCTCAGCTAGTGGCCTGTCTTCCAGATGTGGTGCTGCAGGAACTCTTTTTTAAACTCATATCACAGTATATCTGGAGGTTATCTAAGAGGCAGCCTCCTGACACCACACCATTGCGAACATCAGAAGATCTGGTAAGAAATTGAAACAATACTTTAAAGTAAACTCATCCCTGCATTGCACTTTACCAAAAAATGTACTTTCTTATTTATGTTTCTTTTTGGGGGGACAGGGGGGATTCATCAAGGGTGCAAAGAAGCAGATTACATTGATTCCATTTGTTAGGTAAAGTCCCCTGCTATCTTACTTTTTAATGACTTAAAATCGACCTAGTTTACTTTTACCGGATATCCTATCTAGCAGGAGTTAAAAATAACACTTAAAATTTGTGTATAACCAAAGTTGCCCACATTTTAAATAATTTTATATTCTAAGGAATGCCCCCTACTTAATACCATCCCTCCTTCACGACAGTGGCACCTCAGTAGCCAAAGCATAAGGGGAAGGGGCTCTCCCCAGAACATCAGCACGTCTGTGCTTCCCCAGGAGAGGATTGTGAATTAGAACGTGGGGAAAGAGACAGCTGCAGACCATCCTGGTGGGAGAGGAACTGTGGAGACCCGGTGGGAGGGAGTCCTCCTCACTCAGCCCGTGTCCTGGCAGCTGTAACTGCTCTGTCTGCCCTTTCTCCTTCTCGGGGGCCCTTCATGTATGCCACGGACAGTGTGGGTCGACTAGAAAAGTTCAGCAGCTTCTTGAATAAGGAGCGCCTCTTTGAAATTATCTTGAGAATTCATGAAAACTATTTTGCCTCCCAAAGCAAATAGTTATAAATAGTTATTTCCATTATTATTATTAACTCTTTCAAGTATAATTAACTTAAAAATAGCATTGCTCTTTTTGCTAGAAAGTGCCTGTTGGGAATATTTAAATTTGAAAATATAAGGAATTATTTAGTACCGATTATACACTGTAGAAACAGCAAGGCTGGAACATTTTCCAGGGCAATACCTTCTAAAAAGCTTTCCTTCCCATTCCCAGGAAAGTGTATACCTAATCCTTTGATATATGTTGCAGGGGATTAATGACTGCTTGGTTTTTGTGGAATGGATAAAGGAAGGGTTTTTTGGTTATATTTTGTTTATGATAAATTCTCTTGTGTTTTAGATAAATGCCTGTGGTCATTATGGCTTAATCTATCCATGGGTTCATGTCTTAATGTCATCTGATTCTTTAGCTGATGAAAATTATACAGGAGATCTTTCAAAATTGCAGGTAAATGAAAATGCCCTTTTTTCTAATGAATATGCATATTATAATAAAGTGTAGTAAGACCTCAGGTATCCCGTTAATCTAGAATGTATGATTTGGGGAGACAGAATCCATAGTTAGACATACTCATGTGCTTTGGAGGGAATTCTTGGCTCTGTTTGAAACTGCTGGTGGGTGAAGCATCTGTGCCAAGAAGCTGGTTTCATGCCCATACACGGGTGAGCTTCAGCATATCTCCTGACTGCCTTCTGCATTTTCAAGATGGGCTTGAAAATACTTTAGGAAATGAATGTGTAGCAAATGTTAAATGATATTTTTATTGATGTAATCCTTTTTTTAGTGCTGGCTTATACATTTATAACCAAGCCAGCCACTACTATCTGTTTTAAACTGGTCAAAATAGTTTATCCAGCTCCTTAAAGCTTTTTTTTTTTTTTTTTTTTTTTAAA
>CAUYRH010178019.1:0-20781 GCA_963574655.1 Perodicticus potto
GTATTTTATTATTCTTCATTACATTATTTTTGCCCCCCCCCCCCCCCCCGGGGTTGTCAAAAAATATTTTAATGGAAAAAAATATAAAAAAAAAAAACAACACAAAGATGGGGGGCAAAAAAAAAAGTGGGGGGGAGAGAGAAGCTCTCTCCCTTTCTCTCCCGGTCTTTCCCTGTCTCCTCCTTTAGGCCTTTAGTCTCAGGGTATATATAGGTGTATGGGTTCCTTGGCCAGGAAACGAATGAATATAGTCCCTTCCGCCCTGGGCAAGGTGAATGAATGTATCAATGAATGGATACAGTCCATTCATGGAATTGAGGCCCAGGAAATTCACAAGAAATTGACCTAGGCATAGGAAATGGGGGTTCCACATTTAGTCCTAAGTGTAAAGTGAAGGAGACAGAGCAAGGCAGTTTTATAGGAAAACTAATTTCCCTTTTCCCTGTCCAAGAGTGGGATACTCAGGCCACCCACTTTGGGCCACAGCCACCCTGACGTTTGTAACATGCATGCATAAGTTTACATTTCTCTACCAAAGTCTGAAGCAAATAAATATCTCTGAATAAAACAAGTTCAGAATTCTTAACTTCCCTTTAAACTCATCTTCCATGTTTTAAATTGAAGCTCCATGTTTTTCTATAGTCAGTATTTTGTTTACATTGCCTGACTTGTGATATAATTGCTATATTCATTCTATTATTCAGCCCTTCTAAACGATTTTTAAAATTTTGAGAACTATAATTTTAAACACCCAGAAGCTTTAATGCTCATGGTTGCTTTTTTTCCCCACAGAAGTATCTTTTTAATGCTATAAATATTTTAATCATTTGAATGGGGTGTTAGAACTTAAAACTTTTTTTTCCTGCCCCTTGCCTTGTTCTCTTTCCTCTCTGGGTAAGTTCTGCATTGTCCATCTGTCTTTATCTTTCATGCTGTTTGGGGCTGAATTATGTCCCTCCTCAAAATTCATGTGTTGAAGTCCTAGCCCCCAATATTTCAGAATACGACTGTATTTGGAGATAGGGTCTTTAAAAGGTAATTGAGGCAAAATGAGGTCATTAGGGCGGCCCCTAATTCAGTATGACTTACAAGAAGAGGAAATTGGGACACAGATACACATGTGGAGGGAATGTCATGTGGAGAACAGGGAGAAGACGAGCCAAGGAGAGAGAGGCCTCAGAAGAAACCAGCCTGCCAACATCTTGATCTGAGACTTCTAGTCTCTAGGATTTTGAGAAAATAAATGTTGTTTAAGCCACCCAGGCATAGTACTTTGTTATGGCAGTGCTTGCAAACTAATAGACCTGCCATACCGGCTTTTCCTTACTTATCTGCTAATGCTTCATTGACACTTCATATTTATGAATAAGGGGCCATGCTGATTAGTTTGCTACAAAAGGCTTTTTTTGTATTTGGGTAAGATTATTTACCCAAACAGCTGCTTTCTTGAATGAGAAGACTATGTCCTTGGTACAGGATACACCCTGCCCCTTTATACAAATAGGCAGATTTCCCTCGGGGCCCTGCAGGGGTGCTGTGAATGCTTGCTTGCCTGTGATGGTAGATATCATGAAAATTATGCCTGGACCTTTTTTTGCTCATCAGCTTTTGCTAGTGTTTATGTATTTAATGTGTGGCACAAGGCAATTCTTAGGTAAGTGTTCACAGCCAGCCGTGGGCTGGTTCGGACACCCCTGCCAGGGTATGTGGTTAGGTAGAAGGGGACAGGCAGGTTCAGTGCTTTTACTGGAACCCTAAGCACAAGATTCATGTAAGCTAAAACCTTACTTTATACATTCTATTTCTGTCTCTGTGTCTATCCCAGAGGCTCTTCTCTGACTCACTCCCCAGCCTGGACACCAACACCATGAGCGCTCCCCAGCGAACCTCCCTCTCCAGAGAGGATGTTCTGGGGGCTCCAGCTGGACCAAATACTGTGGACCACAGTCCACACAGGACAGGGCGAAGGACAGACTGGCTCAGCTGTTCCATAGACAACTGTTTACTCAGATGCCCGGATCCCCGCCCTTACAGCTGCTGCTTTGTAGGCCATTCTGTGGCCGCCAGTAGCCATTGACTCTGTGCTTGGAGACTTTCCAGGGTTCTATCAGGAAGAAAGGGCTCCTTATCTGTAGCCTCATGTATTTCAAGTTGTATTTCCCCCCCTTGTTTTGGTCTATTTATCAGTACAATCTCAACTGTCCTCTGTAAGAGAATCTTCAAAATGACTTATTCACTAATAACGCTCCTTTGTATTTTCAGGGCCACCAGCGATTTGTTCTTTCAAAAAACACCTTTACTGCCATTGTGTTGTGCTCTTGGGGAAGAAGGAGGCAACCTTGTGTTCTTTGTCCACTGTCTTGAGTGCAAAGTCTCTCTTTGACCTTTTTTAACAAGGTCACAGTATCTATAGAAATTGTTTTGCTATTAAAGTTAGTATTCTGGAGGCTTCAGCAAGACGAGTTTTCAATCTAGTCTGTGAAAGTTGATTTCCAGGCCTTCTGTGATTTGAGTTATATCTCCGGACTATCATTTCATGTGTTCATAGATGAATTTCTCTAAAGACAATATGACCAGAGATGTGGAATAAGATGATTATTTGCCATTCACTTATGGTACTAAATACTTGGTGAGTATAAAATCAGTTCTTTATCTGAATATTCATTTCTCATCTATGGGGAAGGGCTGGATTACAGTAATTGGGGCTGGTAGGAGAAAGAGAATGAGTATGTCATTCTAACAGTTGTTTGACACCAACAAGGTGTTGAAGGTTCAATTCCACTCAGACTATATAGGTTTAAGGGCGTAGATCTCACAAAACTGCCCTGCTTCATATACCAGCTGTATGTCCGGGGTATCCCCAAGCACTTCTAACCAGCTAACTGTAAATTCAGGGGTTTCCAGGACCGCCTTCAGGGTATTAATAACTTAGCAGAATGACTCAGAACCCAGGAAAGCACTATATTTGCTATTATAGTCTTATAAAAGGGTACAACTCAGCAACAGTCAAGTGGAAGAGGTGTGGTATATAGGGCAAGGTGTGGGAGTCAGGAGTGGTGGTACATAGCTTCCATGCCCTCTTCCTGTGTGCCCCACCCCCAACTCATGGATGTATCCATCAACCCAGAAGCTCCTCAAACTTACTGTTCACAGGTTTTTAATAGAGGCTTCCTATATAGGCATTAAGTCATTGGCCACTCAGCGACCCCAGTCTCCAGCCTTCTTGTCTTCCCTGGAGGGTGGAGGTTGGTTTGAAAGTTCCAACCCTCTAGTCATTGGTATGGCTAACCTTTTCCTTAAAATTATTATAGCTAAGGGTCTACCAGGAATTCCCTCTTTAACATAAATCTAGAAAGACTCATTATGAATAACAAAAGGCACTCTTACCTTGTAAGGTTTTTGAAGTTCTCTTTGAGGAACCAGGGGTAAAGATCAAATATACATACCATCAGTTGTCTCTATCTGTGGGTTTTATATCTGTGGATTAAACTAAATGCAAACTTTAAAATGTTTTTAAAAATGTACTGAATACAGAAGGTGCCAAAAAAATTGTATACACGACAAAGAAAGAACTGGATTAAATTTGTAATACTCAAGTCATATTTGACGTCTGCAATTATGAGAGATGCTCAATAAGACTCGTATTTATCTTTTGTTATCAGTATTACTATTTTGAAACTGTTCCCTTCTTCAAATGTGTGTATCTATTTTTTCTCACTCCTGTATGTACAGACCTTTTTATCTTGTCATTATTCTCTTAAACAATAGAGGATAATAAATATTCACATAGCATTTGTATTCTGTTAGGTATTATAAGCAACGTAGAGATGATTTAAAGTTATACAGGAGGATGTACATAGGTCATATGCAAATACTGTGCCATTTAATGTAAGGGACTTGAGCATCCATGGATTTGGTATCCAAGGGGGTCCTGGAACTAATCCCCATGGATATTGAGGGACAACTATATTTTTATCATACCACAGTGAGGAAGCCAGTCTCTGTGAATGTGTTGACTGTGCAAAACGAGACACCCAGACACGTGGGCAGTGTCTGTCATCTGGGCTTTGCAGCTTTAGCTCTGATGATGCGCTGGGTTTGGCTCACTTTGAGTCCCAAGGTCTCCTTTACTGCTTTCTTCTAGGCCTATACATTGGTTTTGACCCTGGGCATGGAGCCAGTCTGAGAGGCCATCTATCTAGAGAAGGGCAAGGGCTTTCCGAAGGAAAAGCTATGGAAACACTTGTCAAAGAAAAGAAGGCTTATGCTCAGGGCCTGGGATTGCCGGCCTGGCTGACTCATCAGTCTTCCTTTCCACTGGGCTCCATTCACTGTGGTCCTATTTGACCTCCAAGAAAGAGTCTACCACAGACCCATCCAGCTGTAGCAGCTGAATTGGAGACAGGACTTTAGAAAGGCAAGTCAAAAAGAGAGGCCAAAGAGAATCTCAAAGGAGAAGCTGGAGTGAGCACAGAGCAAAGAGCAGGTCATGCTGGAAGCTGTGCCCCCTGCCACTTTGGCCTGGGAATGCTATTCCTTCTCCTCAGCGCCTTTGCAGGAAGGGGAAGCCTGGAGCTCTCCTTGGAAGCTATTTTGGGGGGACCCAAGACCACCCTCCGGCTTGGTGATTTGCTAGAAAGACTCACAGGATTTACCTTATCACCTACTGGTTAGAATTATTTGTAACCCCCAAGTTAATCCTTAAGGTCCTTTGGTAATTATTCACAGACATATGTAAATGGCAAAAAATTTGACTCCATGAGCACATTCCCAGCTGAGGTCGAATAAGACAGTCCTCTGCCTTTTTGTCTCAGCGCTTTCATGGAGGTGACTGGAGTATAGAGACTCCAGCTCTGGGGCCAGTTGAAGGGTTTGAACCCCAACTCTGCCTCCTTTTAGCAGGGCAGCCTCAGGCAAGTCACTTAAAACTTCAGAACCTGTGTTCTCTTTCTTCCAATAAAGAAAATAGAATCTAGCAGGATGGATTAGTTTTAGGATTTAAGATTATAATCTGTGTGAGATAAGTATAGACAGAGATACATAATTCCCTTAGGAACAACAATTCAGCAATTGCTAATTCAGTGATGGTGGTGACTTTATGGAACGTAATTACTGTGAATAATAAGAATTGACTGTATTTATACTAACAGTTATGATTTATCACAGTGAAAGGATGCAAAGCCAAATTAGCAAAGGGAAAAGGCTCATGGGTGAAGTCCTGGGAAAACCAGCTGCAGGCTTCCCAGTGGAGTCACACAGGATGTGCATAATTACCCCAACAATGAGTTGTGACAACATGTGTGAAATGTTGCCAACCAGGGAAGCTCATTAACAGCTCTGGGGTAGGGGTTGTCTTAGAGGGTGTTGGTCACATAGGCACCCCCAGTCTGGCATGTACCCAAATTCCAGACTTCCAGCATGAACCGTATTGTGTATACAGTTTAGGCATTGTGAGCCACTCTTATCAGTTCATGCTGGGACCCTCCCCAAATCCGAGTTTCTAGATGCCAAGGGAGGGCCTAAGAAAAGCACTTAGGCCTGCTGTGTTAACTCTTTTCTGCATAGAGGCTGACACTAACTATGCTTTCCTTACCACCTACCTTTTCTTTGTGTTTTGGAGGACCAGAGAAAAGAGGAGCATGCTTGATTCCTGAGAACAGTAGACATGTGCTCTTCAGAGGAAGGGATACAGAACAAATTCCAGCTCTTCACAGTTTATTTCATCCATTACTGAAGACCTTTAGCTGAGCTTAGCTCTCTGTAGGGTTCTCAGAATGTGCTTCTAAAAGTAGAAGTTGTTTAGCATATGAGGTGGTGAAAAGGATTGAAGAACTTTGGTAATAAAAACCAAAGGAGCAGGAAGGAAGTGGTCTGATTAGAACCAAGTGCTTAAGCAGGGAAAGACAGCCTAGGAAAGGGCCCGGAGTTGCTGAGTAGTTGTTTCAATTGATTTCAAAATCCTTAAAGGAGCTTGAGCTAGAAGGTAATGTGGTCTTGACAGTTTATTTTGGGAAGGGATACAACATTCTCTTCCCATCTGGACAGTCCTGCCAGGACAATGAAATTTAGAGAAAATATTTTGAATATAGTAATAAGGACTCTTTATTATTAATACTGTTTATTATTGTTGCATTAAGTTTTGTTTTGTTTTGTTTTTTGAGATGAATCTCACTGTGTTGCCCTTGGTAGAGGGCTGTGCCGTCACAGCTCATAGCAACCTCAAACTCTTGGGCTTAAGTGACTCTGCTGCCGCAGCCTCCCAAGTAGCTGGGACAACAGGCACCCACCACAATGCTGGGCTATTTTTTTGTTGTCATTATTGTTTAGCTGGCCTGGGCTGGGTTTAAACCCGCCATCATCGGTGTATGTGGCCAGCGCCATAGCCAGTGTGCTATGGGTGCCGAGCCTGTATTAAGTATTTCAACAGTAGTTTGGAAACTGGATTGACATCAAAGGTAAAATAGTTGTGTTGACCCATTTAGTTAGTTTGAATCCATAAACACAACTTTAAAGAATTAACAACTAGTTGTTTAGAGTGTGTTTCAAGGGTAAGTGTTGTATACCTATGAATAAGTATATTTAAGGGGAATCCCCAGTGTGTTCCTTCATCCCTCTGGGTCATTTGGGTAGAATAACCAGAGGTCCTGTGTCCAAGACTGACCCTCACTTCTGCTGCTGGGTGCGCTCCTGACTCAGATAGGATTTATACTGTTAAACTCACTGTAAGTTGGTCATCTCTAGGGGGGGAAAGTAAGGTGAATACTCTTTTTGCTGTTTGCTTTTGTTAGCCAGTCGAAGAGCCTAAGAGTAGTCATTTTTGTTGTATTATATATATATATTTTTAAATAGTACTTTGTTTTGATTTTGTTTTTGTTTTTGGCTAGAAATGGGCAGAGAGTCTAGGAAGAAATAATTAGGTGGGTTTATGGGAGATATATTTAGGGAGGGCTCATAGAGAGTTTGCCCTTGAAGCAGTGATTCAGGTTAAAAATTAATGAGGTGATCCTTTTTTTTTTTTCATCTTATTTCACTGATGTCCTTGTAA
The DNA here is from genome assembly GCA_963574655.1 of Perodicticus potto. Lineage (NCBI taxonomy): Eukaryota > Metazoa > Chordata > Mammalia > Primates > Lorisidae > Perodicticus > Perodicticus potto. The sequence continues at coordinate 7,046 of CAUYRH010178019.1, forward strand.
CTTAATAACATAATTGGGCCTCGGTTTTCTGTATAAAGGAGGAGAAAGAGACATGGGGTATCTTCTATGGTGGGTACAGAGAGAAAGACAGATGGCGAGGCAGACAGACACCTGCTGAGACTTAGATTTAAATGGGATTGCCTGATGACCCAGGAGTTTACAGCACTTTAGTGGATCAGGATCGTACCACCCCACTCATGCCTCATTGAAAATTCTGTTGTGCTCCATCATCTGGAGGAGTAAAAGTACTAAGATGATTGTGAAAGTGATTTTTCCCCAGCCATCCTGCTTAACTTGCACCACTTCCCTGGAAAATTGAATTTCTTTCTCTTATCCACAGAGGCATTGAGTCACAGGTTGGATTCTCTGGAAGCAGCCCTGGGAGGGAGTTGGTGAGCAAGAGGGTACTTATGAAAGACTCCAAGGGGCTCAGCCCTTGTGGGAGGGAGGCCAGGCCACAGGGCAGGCCCAGGGAGCAGCGCAGCTTGAAGACATCTCCACCCAGCTGCCTGGGGGCTCAGGAGCCAGGATAGCCTGTCAAGAGTCAACCCAGGTTGAATTCACATGACTGGGCATTTAAATCCCTACCTTGATTATCACTGTGTGTGGAACATCCTGAAGGCCATGACCTTGGGCAAGGCAGCTCCGTGCCCTTGAGGCAATCCCTCAAGAGGCAGGAGTACAGGCCTTCTGCCCAGGGCACCTCCGCAGCTAGGGCAGAAAGGCCTTCCTTAAATGGGGAGCTGGGCGGCTCGTCTCCATGCCCACCACATGTGGGATGCTTGTCTGCCTGTTACAAGCACTTGAAAATTGTTGGGGATAAAGCCAGATTAGATAGGGAGTATGTTAACAGGAATATACATCTCTGGAAGTTATTGTCCCATACCTCACTTTTTTGTGATATGTCTATAAATCCTTGAAATTAAACTAGTATATTTCTTCCCTATTTCTAACCTGGGCTTTGTTAGTTGTGCTAAAAATACAGAACATTTTGTCTTTTTTTTTTCCTTTGCCTTTTAGAGTCGAATGTGAATTATTATGGCAGCTATATATTTTAGGTCTTCTGTGTTTAAAAATTGTTAGTTACAGCTTTTAAAAAAAATGGGAATCTGTCAGAAAGACAGAAAGGATTCTTTTCAGGAACTTGCGAAATAAGAATTAATACCCTAAACATGGTAGAGATGAGTATTTGTTATATTTTATACACACCAATATTCTAATAACTGCACTCCTTTCACTATTAAAAAAAAAGAAAATCAGACTTTACAGTTTTATTTGAAAAATTTCACCCTTTATTGGTAATTCTTACCAATAAATTAATGAATAATAGGTTTGTTGAAATGGGTAGATTTTGAATGGGAGATAGATATACTTGTCCACAAGAAACTACTTCTGGAAATAAGATGATTTCCTTGAGGATCTAGCTAGTATGCTGTCCACCTTATAAAACAGAACAGAGTAACTCCTGCTCAAGCTCGTGTTCCTGTACCTGGCATTAGCTCAAGATCCATTCTGAATTGACATTTGTTAAAATAATGAGAGATGATAGTTGCTGTGTTGGATGAAAGGCCCCTTTCGTGATGAGATCAACTGGAAGGGAGTGTGTCCTGAGTCTCTTATTTATCTTCCCATGCCCTGGGCCGCTCTGCAGACCTACACAGGCTCTCCCCCTGCTCCGGGGAAAGGGTGGCCCTGCACTCAGGGAACCAGGAGTGTGTGGAAGCCATGGTGTGGTCACTTTCCTGTTGTCTGCAACTTTTCTTCCCCCTTTCCTCTTCCTTCTCCAGGACGTTCTTTCCTTCCCTCCATTAACCAGGCACACTTCCCTCTCCTTGAGGGGAAGGGTAGGGTCTTCCTGGCTGATTTCCTCCTGTCACAGTGCCGTCACTCTGTTCCCCAACCCTGGAGAGAGCGGCGCTTCTGCCACACTATTGCACAGTCCCGCAGCTAGCCATCGGGTGCCCAGTGCACAGCCTGAGTGATGGAGAGGGAGGACTCTGGAAGCCTCTGGGGTTCAGGCAAATCACTGTACTTGTCTATGCCTCAGTTGTTTATAAAGTGGGGGAAATAATAGTACCCGCCTCACAGGGTTGTCTTGTTAGAGTTAGAGCATGTAAAGGGCACAGAGTAAGCGCTCAGTGCATGTTCATTGTCGTCATGGTGCCTCCTGCCGCGCAGGTGGTCAGCGAAGGTTTGAGAATTGAGACCTCACCAGTTCCCACAGAGCCAGTGAGCTCTTGCAGGCAACCCTGTTGGGCTGAGATTGAGATGAGGGCACATTTGACGTGGGTCTGTCACATTTGTTGTTGGAATTTATTTTTTTTTATTGTTGGGGATTCATTGAGGGTACAAGAAACCAGGTTACACTGATTGCATTTGTTAGGTAACGTCCCTCTCACAATTGTGTCCTGCCCCTAAAAGATGTGTCACACACTGAGACCCCACCCCCTCCCTCCTTCCCTCTCTCTGATCTCCCCTTCCCCCACCCACCTCCGTGTACTAGCTCATTAATTGTCTTCAAAATTGAGTACACAGGATTCATGCTTCTCCATTCTTGTGATGCTTTACTAAGAATAATGTGTTCCACTTCCATCCAGGTTGATACAAAGACTGTAAAGTCTTCATTTTTTTTAATGGCTGAAGAGTATTCCATGGTGTACATATACTACAGCTTGTTAATCCATTCCTGGGTTGGTGGGCATTTAGGCTGTTTTCACATTTTGGCAATTGCAAATTGAGCTGCGATAAACAGTCCAGTGCAAGTGTCCTTATGATAAAAGGATTTTTTTTCCTTCTGGGTAGATGCCCAGTAATGGGATTGCAGAAATTTTTAGGATGAGATTGGCTAGGAATCTGTAATCCCTTTCTTGAGTTTGTGTTGTTTTATATAAATTCTGAAGAGCTAGCAAATGCCTCTCCAATGCTTATTTTCACGTCCTGTGTTTAAAATATTTAGATGTTGGGGTTTCTTAGGAGCCTAAAATGCCTTTCCTTTTGGAAGTAGTAATTAATCTCTTTCCCAAGATGACCGATGAATTTGGTCTAGTCTTTGGAAATAGGTGCCCTGTGTTTTCTGAGGCCATCTTGTACAGCCAGTTTTAAAGTTTCTTCCATCAAATTTTCCTAGGTTTTTATTTTTAAACCTTTTCGGTAAACACCATGAGTAAAAGGGGAAAGAATACCAAATAGTATGGTGGTTAAGAGCTTTGGAATCACAGAGAGCCACCCTCTCCATTTTCTTGCTGCGTAACGAGGAGCATTTTACTCAGTCTTTCCAACCTTTGTCCCCTGCATGTAGAACAGGGTTGGTGCCACCTACCTCATGGGTTGCAAGGATTAAGCGGACGGAATCATGTCTGTGCAGGGCTCAGTTTAGCAGCGGCCCCACATTCAGTCCAGTCCGCCCTAACCCTGCTGCTGCTGCTGCTGTTACACTGATCAGAGGCGGCATAGCACCGTTCAGTTTTTTTCATACTCTGCGATGACAGGTGTGCGGCTTGAAGAAATGTTTGAACTCACCTTTTTTAAAGTTCAGTTTCTCCAGGTGAGCCTGCACACCTGTGATACGGCTGATCTCAGGGTATAAATTTCTCCAGCGCACAAAATTTCCTTTTCACCACGCACAATTCATTCCTGATATTAGTCACTGAACTTGGAACCTTCTGGTTTTGATTGGCTAGTCAGGGTTCACTGAGGCAAATTCTTTCCTGAGATTGCTCCATATGTTCAGGAAAGGGAGTGTTTGTGAGCTGCACAGGCAGTAATGTAGACGCGGGGCCAGAAGACAGCACTGTGTTGCCATTTTCAGCTACTCCCAGCGGGCAGCTGGGCAGGATGATTAATATTTTAGCATCTTTGTTCTTTCTGTTTAGTTATAACACTAGAGCTGTTTAAATCATTCTGAAAATAACATGCCTGACATTTCTCCAGTTTAAAAAAAATACACCTCAAGTAATAATCCTCTGCTCCTTATGGAGGAAGTGTTTTTGGTGAGAAAGGAGGGAAAATTGGATGACCTAGGGGAGGAGGATAATTCTGAACAGCTTCATGGGAGAGAATACCTTAAAACCTGAACAGCTCCAAGGCGCAACCCAGTGTGTGTGTAAGAGGACGAGATTGGCATCAGGGGCCACTTTATGGCCCTTGGTGAGTCCCTATGCCTGGGTCCCTCCCACATGCTTGTCTTGAACGCTTGACGCTTAAAGACATGCTTTTCAACATAAGGCATTCGAAATTTTCTAGTAGATAGAGCCCTCTAGGAATCTCAGTATTACACTTAGTAAGTACTAGAGGCCAGTGATCATGGTCTAATCTCCTGTTTCGATACTTCCCTCTCCTTCTGTAGTGCTAAAGTTGTAAGTAACATGGAGCTAAGTTTGAGACTTCAAGGGTTATACCTAGCAGTAGATTTATAATAGAGGTGTAAACATTTGCCTTGTGTCATAGCTGAATTTCTAAAACAATTGCATGTCATAATTGAAAGATGGTAATTGCAGAACATAATTTAAATCCTTCACCACACCTTTCCATTTATAGGCATGCTTGAGAAAATCTTTCTCTAAAGCAACTGCTCTTTGTGACAATTACCTCCTTTAGCTGCTGATGTTTAAAGACTCAGGTTGAGGAAAGGTGTGGAGCATGTATGGTGACTGTCTCAACGCAGAATATTCTAATCTCACAGTAAATAAAATGTTTGACTTTGAACTGGCAGGGAAAATTATTTTAGTTTGGAGGAAAGAACTTAATATTTTAAAAAGTCTCAGTGAAATAGATTTCATTGATACCGTTTATGATCAGTAATTCTGTGGTGGGGAAGCAGACGTAGTTGTTAGTGTGTATTGGTACCTGCTCCTTCTGGTTTGTGTAAGGTGTAATACTCTATGGCAATACCTTACAGCAACCCTATGAGTGGCAGTGCTATTCCTATTGTACAGATTAAAAAACTGAGACTCAGAGAATTGGATACTTGCCTCAGATCACACAACTGATGAAGTGACAGAGTCTACTCAAGCTTTAAGCGCTTAGGCCGACTAGGCATACGGTACCTTCTGGGGTGAGGTTGCTTTATACTGCTCCTCAGCAAGACTCTCTTCCCTTCTTCTGAGAAGACCAGGGACATCTTGCTTTCCTTAAGGCTCAGGGTGAATAGATCTTTCTTTCTTGGACTTTACAGGGCTGTCGCTAGATATTGAGACCTCATCTTCTGGGGCCTGGCTGGGAAGTGTGCCTGGCTCCTCAGCTGTCCATTTCTCCAGCTTGTTCTCTGGCTCTTGCTCAGCTAATACTGCCCCAGCACGGAATCCAGAATGTGCCCCAAGCCGTCCCTGTCTGTACAGCATTCACTTTATTAGAAGGAACTTTTCCTCTGGATGATTGTTATTTAGAGTTTCATTGAATGTTTTATTATCTCACGTGCCTTTTTCCCTGATGGAAATTCTTAAGAGGGAGAAGAATTCAGAGTTGAAATGAGGTTTTGTTCTCAGTTCAGTCACAAATTATCTCTGTCTTGGTTTGCTTAAAGCTTACTAAAGCCACTAGGTTAGTTTGTCTTCATTAGATCACCCCAGGGGCTCCCTACCGCCTTCTCTGTCGGCTTTAAGTTTCCTTATGTGAAGGCCTCATGCACTTGGACTCCATCTATGTGTGACTAAGCAAGAGACTATTTGTGCTGCTCCTCCAGCAGAACCAGCCACCGTGGCTTGTTCTCCCAACTCACTAACACATTCTGCACAGGCGCCAACTCTTTCTGTGCAAATTCATACTTTCTCTTTGCATTTGAGCCTGGAAGTGTTCTGGACTTACTGTGAATCTGCTCTTACTGGGAAGGCAAGGCTGTCTCTTTTTTTTCTCTTGGCTTCTTTCTCTATCTCTGGTACCCAAAGAAACCATTTTCAATTATTTCCTATGCCCTTGGGAAAATGTCCAGGTAATTCTGGTACACACACTTTCACCATTCTACCTCCTCATCCATTCTGGCCTTCTATAGGGTCCCCATTTCCTCCCAGGGTGGGATTCCGTGCATCTGCTTGTGGTTTAGATTGGCCGTTGTCTGGATCTGTCTGGAAAGATACCATTTGGGGGGGGGAGCTGTGTACACGGTGAAAATTATACAATTTTGTTTTTAAGGAACTCTCATTTTAGTTGAGGTGATTGTTATTTTAAAACCATAGTTATACATTGAGATCACTGCTCTCATAGAGGTTAGAATGATGTGGAAAGGCTGTAAACATCTTTCTCAAAAGCAGGGATAGGAAATGTTTTTCTTTCCTAGGCTGTTGACTCACAGGGGGAAAAAAAACCGTAGTTGATGGCCAACTTAGTAAGTTTTATGGTGGTAATTAATTTAATTTTTGCAGCAACCTTAGGAGGTTAGTACTGTTATTATCCCCATATAACAGCTGGAGAAAGTAAGACTGAGGCAGTTTAAATAACTGTTTCTAAGTGATAAAACCAGGATTTGAAACTCAGATCTGTCTGGTGACAAAGTATTTTAACTACCGTAAATATTAATTGCCTTTCTACATGATAAAGATAAGTTTTTGTGAATTTAGTAACTCTTTTTAAAAGATATTTGACAATTCATATATGACGGTGTTCTTGTCTACTCACTCTCCCAAGAAAGGAATGGGAGCGACAGTAGCATCTAAGAATTAGCAGTGAGTCTTGTGATGTGACAGTTAAAAAACAGTGGCTATCCCAAAAGCTAAATAAGCAGTTCAAAATTTGAAAGCATTGGGGTTTTTTTTCCCCACCATTACTTACCTTCTGAAGCCCATTCATCTCTTTTACATTCCCAAAGATGTATATCTTTCAGAGTCTCCACTATGAAACCTGGAGACTTTGCCCCTGGAACCCACTGTCTCCCAGCTCGAAACATGCCCCTGGTCTGCTTTCTTCTGCGATGCTGGAGCGAGGTCTCTGCAAGACTTGCTAGTTTTCTGTGGATTAGATTCTGCCAGTAGGGGGCACTAGAAGGATGCTGCAAACTTGAAGGACAAAGAACGGAGATGCCCTTCTCATTTGCTCTCTGTGGGCTACCTGTCTGTGGCACCCAACTAACGGGCCTTCACCCTGGCAGCAGCAGTTCTTTTCCTGAGTTAGCAGCTGAATTCAGTTTATAGTTCCCAACACCTGCAGAACTGGTCTCTTCTGGTGCCTTGGAGGCACCTCCTCCTCAGAAGTCTGAATTCACTTCCCTGGGGCCCCCTCTAGGATCCTAATTCTCACTCTTCCTTTTGTTACCTGTATTGCTGCTGTGATACCCTAGAGTTCTGTTTTTACCCTTGCAGTCACTCAGTTAACACTCTTTATAAGCCTTGTTAACAATTCTCTGTGTTAAATTCTCTCTGCTAAAATAACTGGTGTGAGTTCTATCGCCTGAGTGGGCCCCAGCTGGTACACCTATAAAACTCAGCCCTCTGGTGCTTAGCTTCAGCTTCAGCTCGCCGTATGTGACTGGGACGTCGTATGTGGCTGTCTTTCTCTGGGAGCGCCATCCTCTGAGCAGCTCTCGGGCATGCTCATATTGCACTGGGAGTGCTGGATCTCTGACCGGCTTTGAGGAACAAGAACATCAACTCAAAGTTAGGGCTTCTAGTATGTGTTCTAGCAAGCTACTCTGTGGGCTTCTTAAAGTCATGATTACTTTTGGAATTTTGTTTTACATTCTTTGAATTATTTTTGAAAGGTCTTCTTGTGCTAGAAAACAGTGGATTTCAACTCAACTCTTCTGTCCTGTCCTTAATAGCCAGTGTATCTACATGTACGTATGTAATTACATATTCCGGGAGCAGCCATGACTAGAATACATAGTAAAAGTCAAACCAAGCCTCGATATTCTCGGTAAAAGTGGTTTACTTACCTCACAGAGTTGATGTGAGATTAAGTGAGATGACATGTAAAATATCTGGTCCTTTAGTTACAAGTAATTTATAAATAGTAACCATCCTCTTTTCCTGGTATTTACCACATCATAGGGAATATGATGGCTGACTGGATTCATTGCCTATTCCAAATTATTAGTCTGTGCTGGTCATGGTGAAACAATTTATTCTCCTTGTCAAATATTACCTTGATAATGGGCAGATGACCCATCTCAGCCAGTTAAACTTGAAAGAAAATCTGCTTTAAGGCCTCTGGCAGAGGTTTTCTCTTAAAAGAAAGAAAACAAAGAGATGGTCTTTCCTTTTCTTTAGCAGGTAAGTCTGAATGTGACACTTGAAATTACTCTGATTACCGTGAGAGGAACCAGCCTGAGGGAAAGCCCTAATTGAAGCTAGAGGAGAATAGAGATTGTGGTGGGCAGAATGATGGTCTCCCTGGCAATTCTTGTCCTCACCCTAGCACCTGAGAATGTATGTTACTTTACATGGCAAAAGAGACTTTGCAGGCTCGGAGCCTGTGGCTCAAGCGGCTAAGGCGCCAGCCACATACACCTGAGCTGGTGGGTTTGAATCCAGCCTGGGCCCGCCAAACAACAATGATGGCTACAACCAAAAAATAGCCGGCATTGTGGCAGGTGCCTGTAGTCCCAGCTACTTGCTTGAGCCCAGGAGTTGGAGGTTGCTGTGAGCTGTGATGCCACAGCACTGTACCAAGGGCAACAGCTTGAGGCTCTGTCTCAAAAAAAATAAATGAATAAATAAAGGACTTTGCAGATGTAACTAAAGGTATGAGCCTTGAGATGGGAGGTTGTTTTCAGTCCAGGGTAATCACAAAGATCCTTAAAAGTGGAAGGTGGGGGGCAGGACCTGTGGCTCAAAGGAGTAGGGCGCCGGCCCCATATACTGGAGGTGGCAGGTTCAAACCCAGCCCGGGCCAAAAAAATGCAAAAAAAAAAAAAAAAAAAGTGGAAGAGGGAAGGAGGACAGTGTCAGAGTGATGTGGTGTGAGAAAGACTTGTCCAGCCCTAGCTGGCTTTGAAGATAGAAGGAAGGGGGCCACAAGCTCAGGAATGCAGATGGCCTCCAGAAGCTGCCACGGGGGAAGCAATGGACTCCCCTCTAGAGCTTTCAGGAAGGAAGGCAGCCTTTCCGACACATTGATCCTAACCCAATGAGACTTGCATTGGACGTCTGACCTCTAGAACAATAAGGTAATAAGATAATAAATTTGTGTTGTTTTAAGCCACAAGGTCTATGGTAATTTGTTACAGCAGCGTGGGAAATTGATAGATGGAAAGAGCCTGGGTACTTGATGACTTTGCTGAATGTCCAGATCAGCCACCCCTGGAGCTACCCTGCATTTCTTATGTGAGACAAGTTTCTGTGTTGCTTAATCCAGTTTGAGCCAGATTTTTAGCCACTTGCAGCCTAAGCTGTCCTAAGAATGGTACATGCATGCTTAGCCAAGTACAGTGTATAAAGCAGACTCTAAATGAGTATGTGTTGAACAGGGGAAAAAAATGTGGGAGAAAAAGATCCGGAATCCACATCTAAAGAAGCAGGGGTGTTTTCTGACTCACAGTAAGTATAATAACTTGGAGCTTAAAAAAATAATGAAAGACACAAGAGATGTTTGGAAAGATGGATAAATTATTTGAACACGGAGATGGCCTGGATGGGACTTCAGCAGGTGCACTTTCAAATTGCCAGATTCATTTCCTATTGTGACCTCCAGGCATCCAAATTCTCTTTTCCGAAATAACATTTCAGCAGACTCCGTGAACATGCCAAGAAGTGATTATTTTTACAAACCCAGATGATTTCCTAATTTAGGACAGCTCAAGCAGAGGTAGAAATGAAGAGAAACATAGACTCTTTTTCCATCTCCACAGAGTAAGAACAGCCCCAGTCCTGGCTTTAACCAAATGTTGCTGACAACTCTGAAAGCGCTTGTCCGCGGACAGTTGGTTAGTGACCTCGGCGCACCAGGCGGGGGCTCAGCCAGATTAGGATCAGAGAGGCCAAAGATCAAATGCTGTAACCTTTGGTTTCCATGCCTTTTCTCCACGATTTCTGAGTTTCAGATTAGCTTTTGTGATGTCTTTTCCAAAGACCATCGTGAGGACTCACAACTATCCTCTGCATTTGGTTTCATCCACCCTCCCCCCAAATACTCAGCCTGGCCTCCTCCCCTCTTCCCTCTACCAGAGTGCCCTGTCCTGCCCATCCAGTGAGGGTTGCCTCTGCCGGTTAGACACTTAAACCCTTAAGAGCATTGGTCGTAAGGATCTCTACCAGGATCTGAACCCCGTGTAAACCACAGTCGTGTTATTAGGGGAGTGGGAGAGGGAGTTCTGTGATAGTAAATTGTGTCCCCCAAATCCCAGGTGGAGGATGAGCTGTGTACTGCAGGTGAGTAAGTTGATATGGTTTTTCATATGAGAAATGGTCTGAATCCTCGTTAGACTTATTGGTTACAGATTTCCCCTTACGGTAGTAAGTTGTAAAGATTTTTAAAAATAATTTTGAGAGTATTCAGAATGGAAGACTGTGCAGTTAGCCCGCTTTGTGAAGAATGTTGTAACACCTGCGCGGCACATTGACTGTATTGCCGGGGTATCTGTATTCCAGTTCATATTCTAGGTTCTTCCTTCCCTTCCTGATACCATAGTCAAAACCCCACAGGTTTTTATTTGCTGCTGTTTCAATTACGTGCTGCATTGTAATCTTTTCATTGTGCTTCTTTCCCCCAGCTAACATGCCCAAATATGTTTCTTGCTGTACCTTCCCTTATATCCATCAAAGCTTTCACTGTTATTATTGTAAAAACACATACATATCTGAATATAATTTTTTGTTTCCGAAGAGAAGACCCTTCCCCTGAAAAGTTTTTCTCCCCTTCGAAAATGGTAGTCCTCCCTTATCTGGGGTTTAGCTGTCTGTGGTTTCAGTTAGCCAAGGTCAGCTGAGATCCAAGGATATTAGATGGAAAATCCCAAAAATAATTTTTAAGTCGCAACCCATTGTGAGTAGTGTGATGAAATCTCACACTGTCGTACTCTGTCCTACCCAGATGTGCATCTTCCTCTGGCCCGGCGTCTCTGCGCCGTTCCTACGCCACACCTGTTAGTCACTTGCAGCCCCTTTGGCTGTCAGATCGCGAAAGCTTAGCATTTGTAGGGATCGGTTCTGTTCCTGGTTTCAGGCATCCTCTGGGGGTGTTGGAAGGTGTCCGCATGTGTACTTTTATGGCTGTCGTTGAAGTAATCACATCTACTTAGGACATTCAATTTGTTTAATGGTGTGCATTTAAAAAACTTAGAGAACATATTTAGAAATATAACCTTTTCCACTTTATGAAATACTTTTTTTCGAACACCTCTTTTGTCCCTGAAAATGTTTCTATCACTGGAAACCATATTAGAGAAGCATCCCACAGCCCACCTCTCCCTCCTCTTCAGTTATCGTCCGTACTTCCCTGCCACCCCCTAGTCGGGAACACGGGCTTTTACAGAGGCTTAGTGATAAATCCTCTCAGGAGAGCAAGCAACTCATGGTATATTCTATTTATTAATTGAACAAATATTCATTCACTGTCTGCTAGTTGCATTGTGCTAAACGCTAGGTACGAAGATAAATGAGGGTATGTCCTCCTGGCCTCCCCCCTGACCCCCAAGGAGTTTACACTCTAGGGGCAAAGATAGAATTGTGAACAGTGCACTCAAGACGTACACAACAGTGCACTGGGAACCGTGTGTTGCCGTGTTTTAACAGGAGGTGTAAAGTGCTCTCTGGAGGTTCTACATGGTTCCTATATTCCTGCCCAAATCAGATCTGAACATGTGTCTCCTTCACCATCTTTCCAACAATTAGTGCATACTTAGTATTAACTACAGTAATATTGTTTTCAAAACCACAAGAGGGTTTTGGCCTAGGTCTGATTGCTCGCTGCGCAAAGATTCAATTATTAAGACAACGAGGACTGCCAAAGAAGGGAATTTTAATCCGAAAGATGTCTTGCTGGGCGAATGGGAAAACCTGCCTCAGACCCACGTTTTAAGGAGGGGTCACATGCCTTGGGGTCATAGGGATGGGGAGTCTTGGCATTAAGAAGCTTGCTCAGGGGCCTTCTGAATCTCCACTCCTTTGTCTTCCCAAAATTCTGTTATTTCTGGGAAACAACTCAGAAATGTCATCAAACTCTATTGGTCTGAGAATCTAAAACATGAGAGAGGCTTGTAAAAAGCATATAGGGGTCACTGAAATTTGTTTATAGAGCTGGTTACAGTATTTTCCCCACAGAGTAAACATGATGATGATGAAATAGCAGCAACTAAGCTGATTTATAATGACCTTTCTTGGTTTTCCTGAAGTTTTACAATGGATTGCATGAACCCACACTGTGAACTTGATCAATGAGTTTCAGATCATAGGAAGTTAAACTTTTGGAACTCCACACTAATTTCTAGCCAAGGTGGACGCTAGAAATGAGACTGGCCTGAAAGAGCACTGAGGTCCAGCATAGCCTACTGGGACACTTGGTTATCTGAGAGTTCTCGAGTGGATTTTTTTTTTTTTTTTTGAGACAGTCTCACTTGGTCATGCTTGATGGAGTGCTGTGGTGTCACAGCTCACAGCAACCTCAAACTCTTGGCCTTAAGTGATTCTCTTGCCTCAGCCTCCCAAGTAGCTGGGACTGTAAGCACCCACCACAACGCCCAGCTATTTTTAGAGACGGGGTCTCGCCCTTGCTCATGTTACTCTTGAACTTGTGAGCTCAGGCAGTCCACCTGCCTCAGCCTCAAGAGCTCAGGCAGTCCACCTGCCTCAATCCCCAAGTGCTGGGATTAGAGCGTGAGCCACTGTGCCCAGCCTCAAGTGGATTTTTAATCTTGGTCATCAACAGCTGAAGGGATGTGGAAGATCATTCAGTGAGAATGGCTGTCATGTAACAGCCTTGCAAATGTGTCAGATGCTTGCCTACATCCAAGAACTCACTGTTCTTCCACTGTCACCCAGAGAGCCCAAGTCACCATCAGTCACCATCAGCTCCCATGGGTTCATTCATTGCTTCTCTTACATCAGGCTTCACATCAACCCCTGAACTTGGGTATTTTCTGTCACCTACCCGAGCCTTTCAGAGCTACATTGTTTTTTTTCTTTTGAGACAGAGCCTCAAGCTGTCACCCTGGATAGAGTGCTGTGGCATCACAGCTCACAGCAACCTCCAATTCCTAGGCTCAAGCGAGGCTCCTGCCTCCGCCTCCCAAATAGCTGGGACTACAGGCACCCGCCACAACGCCCGCCCATTTTTTGGTTGCAGCCGTCATTGTTGTTTGGCGGGCCCGGGCTGGATTTGAACCCGCCAGCTAAGGTGTACGTGGCTGGCGCCTTAGCCTGTTGAGCCACAGGCGCCGAGCCAGAGCTACATTGTTTTAAAGGACTAATTCCTTCTCATAGGATGTATTATAATTGAATAATTAAGAGCTAGTGCTTGGAAATAGAAACACATTTATATTTAACTTCCAGTTGAGCAAAATTTTTTTTTCCTGTATTTGGTACCTAATTGTGTTAAAGATTGAAGAGATTTTTTTTTCTTATTCCACCTTTCTCCAGCATCAGTTTTCTTCCCTGTAAGAGCTCTTGTGTTTGAAAGTGGGGAGAATAATGCTAATAATATCAGATATTTCTAAGTGAGACATAGGCTCCACTAAACTCTCAGGTTGGTGGGACCACACCTATGGTGCTTCTTACAAGGGTACATGAGAAATTTACTAAATGTAGAATATAAATGTCTTAACACAATAACTAAGAAAATGCCGGGAAGGCTATGTTAACCAGTTTGATGAAAAT
>CAUYRH010178020.1:0-52030 GCA_963574655.1 Perodicticus potto
AAGGGAACTTTGCTTTCTGATTTAAGCACTTCTGTGCTGAGTTCTTCCATCATAAACTACTTTATTTAAAAATTATTTTTGCCCCTTTCCCCATATTCTTGTGATGCCATGAAGGCTATGTTAACCAGTTTGATGAAAATATTTCAAATTGTATATGAAACCAGCACATTGTACCCCATGATTGCGTTAATGTACACAGCTATGATTTAATACAAAAATTAAAAAAAATTAACTCAAAAATTATTTTTAAATGCCGCATTTCTTCAAAAGCCTAAAAAGAGCAATAATGAGAGCTATGAGGATTTGGTTTGAATATTGACTCTACAACTTACTAGCTATGTGACCTTTAGCAATCAATTTAATCTCCTAGGAAAGTGAATCTATTACTTGATAAGAAGGCAGGCAGCACATGACCCTCACCTGGTGTACAATGTGGAAGCTTCTTAGACACTTAACCATGCTAAAGAATAGGAGATAACTGAACAGACAATATTTCAGAGAGGAGATTAGCATAATGCTGTTTCATGTCATTTAATGTTCACGTTAATAGGTGCCATAAAGCTTCTTTCCTTTTTTACTCAGGATGTGAGCCAGACATCTCTAAAATTGTAGCAGTTAATTTTATCCATTGGAAGATGTTTATGTTTAGGGTGCTGGAACGTTTTCTCTGCAGTCAGGCCCTGAGGTGCTCAACCACCACTTGTTACAGTTAAGTGCTAAGACCTTGGATCCTCGATGTGAGAAACAAAAAATAACAGTGACTCAACATTCAGCAAATATAAAGCTCTATGAAAAGCTGTATATAGAATACTTAAGCATGCAGGATGAAGGAGAGAAACAAAATAATTCTCCCAGTTTTTCTTCTTAGCCATTAGAAGTGAAAACAGCAGCTATAATTTTGAGAGTTGAACTATTACCATCTAACTTTTTGTACACCAGTTGTTGTTATTAGTTAGGGAACATTTCTTTTTACTTTTAGTTCCTATCTCCCTGTTCCTTTTTCACTTATCAACCTCACTCTGCTAAAGCCAAATTTACTGTTGTTACCTGTTTCTCCCTTGTGAGGCCCTCGCTGGTGTCCATTTTCCATCTAATCCAGAAGATTTGACTTTTTACAACACTAACTTCAGTATGCCCATCCTTGGCTTAAGTGTTTCCTAATGAATGAAGAAGTAAGTCTATTTTTAAAATTGGTACTCAAGGCTTCTTCTGTAATCTGATTCCTTCATTTTGCCCTATGACAAGAGCAAACTACATACTGTTGAGAGAACTGGGTTTGAATTTAAACCAAGATTCACTTGTTTAGATTTCTTGACCTCTTTCAGCTTCAGTTGTCTCATTTGTAAATGGGATTAATGATGTCCACCTCTAAATCAGTGGGCGAATCAATGCACGCTAAGGATTAGGCCCTGTTAAAAAAATATCATAATAGAACTAGCATTTATTGAGTACTTGTATGAATGCAAACCTTGTGGCAACCTCAGAGACCTATTGCCATTTCCATGTTACAAATAAGATATCTGAGGTACACGGAGGTTAAATAAGGTATCTTAGTTACACAGTCAGATGGTAGCAGAGCAGGGGGTCAATCCCTCTTTCTGACCACTCTGTGGCACTGCCAGTGGGCATGGCAATTGCCCTGCCTAACACAGCCTCTTCTCAGTCTTCCAAGTCAGCTCTCTGTTCTTCGTGTTTTCAAACACACACACAGTAGATGGAGCCAGAACCAAAGTGTTCTTTCAGCATTCAACACAATAGAAGATGCTCAATAAATATTTCTTGAAAAGAGTATTATCTAATTTGATATTCTTCAAACTTACCCATTTATAAGAATCACTTGGGATGATTGTTAAAAAATACATATTTCTTGCAAATTAAAACTATACTCGTAGCTATAATTTAGTGACTAAAGTAGTCACTAAATCAGTTTAGCCATTATGGAAAATAGTATAGAGTTTCCTCAAAAACTAAAAGTAGAACTACCATGTAATGCAGCAACCCTACTTCCAGGAGTATATGTAAAGGGTATGAAATCTGTATGTTGAAAAGGTGTCTACACTCCCATGTTCACTGCAGCATGATTCATGATAGCCAAAATACAGAACAGCCTAAGTGTCCATCAGTAGATAAATGGACAAAGAGAATGTAGGAAATATACATAAGGGTATATTATTCAGCCTTAAAACAGAAAGAAATCTTGTCATTTGTGACAACACAGAAAAACCTGGAGGAATATACTGAGTGAAATAGGCAGTTGCAGAAAGCCAGTCACTGCCTGTTCCCACTTAACGTGGGAATTCACAACAGTTAAACTATCACTGTCTCTGATCATCAGAGACATGCAAATCAAATCCACCCGAGATATCACCCAACCCCAGTGAGAATGGCCCATCGCAGAATCCCAAAGTTGCAGGTGCTGGTGTGGATGTGGAGAGCGGGGAACACTTCTACACAGTTGGTGGGACTGCAAACTAATACAGCCTCTTTGGAAAAAAAGTATGGAGAATCCTCAAAAAACTAAAAGTAGACCTTCCATTTGATCCTGCAATTCTATTACTAGGTGTCTACCCAGAAGAAAAAAAAATTATTTTACCACTAGGTTGTTATTTTGCACTAGATTGTTTATTGCAGCTCAATTTCACAATCTCTAAGATGTGGAAACCCAAGTGCCCATCAATCTAGGAATGGATTAACAAGCTGTGGTATATGTATGCCAGGGAGTACTATTCAGCTATAAAAAAGATGAAGACTTTATATCTTTTATATTTACTTGGATGGAGTTGAAGAACATTCTCCTTAGTAAAGTATCACAAGAATGGAAAAGTAAGTATCCAGTGTACTCAATACATTGTGGAATGAAATCAGTGGGTGAACAACTATAGGCCCACATAGCGTAAGGACACAATTAAATTCAAGTGGGGAGGAGGAGGAGGGAGGGAGAGAGAAGGGTGACTGGTAAACTCTCACCTAACAAGCACAGTGTAAGGGTACACAGCACACCCCCTTGGTAAAGGGCTTAGCTATATCTTAGAGTTTAAAAATGCAAACAACTTAACCTAATTGTACCCTCATATTAATCTGAAATAAATTTTTAAAAAGTTAAACTCAAAGAAGCAGATGTGGCAGTTACCAGATGCTGGGGGTTGGGAGGATTGGAGAGATGGTGGCCAAAGGTTACAAAACTGCAGTTAGACAGGAGGGATAGATTCAGGAGATGTATTGTACATCATGGTGACTGTTGTTTATAATACATTGAGTACTGGAAAATTGCAATGCTTGTAGATTTTAAGTGTTCTCACCACAAAAAATAAGCGTATGAGGTAATGGATATGTTAATTAGATTGATTTAGACATTCCACAATATCCACATACATCAAAACATGTTGTACATCATAATCATATACAGTTTTTATTTGTCAATTTAAAAATAGAAGTAAAAGTATGCATTTCTGTGTACTATGCCAGAATCAGTAAGTCTGGAGGTAGGTGAAGTCAGGGAAATCTATAGTTTTATAAGTTCCTCAGCTGATTCTTATAATCGGCTAAGTGTGAGAAGTACTAGCCCAATTCTGTAGCTAGTAATTGGGGGAGAACATCTGACAGCTGAAATTTGGGGTGTGCTTTGAGAAAGTTTCTTAGATAATTCTTGTGCTTCCCTTTGCACCCCTGCTTCAGTTAAACCCCATTTCTTACTGCTTCATGTACACTGCATGCACCATGGTCTGCAGCCTCATATCCCACCCACAGAGGCTGAAACATGAAGGGTAAGCACTATGTCTTATAATTTTGAATTCAGCATATGTCAAAGACATAATAATGTTCAATAGGAAATTGCTCTGTTGAATTAAAACTTCTATTTCATTCCCTTACCCATTCCCATTTCCCACATAACCATAACTAGCTTTTGGCTCTGCCATTCAATCTCTGATTTAATTCAGTATGTCTTTTTCCGGCTTAGCCATTACTTTTCCCTGGAATCAACAGTCAGTGAGTTCAAAACCCGCACTCACGGGTCATGAAAAGCTAAATCATTTCAGTCTAAACACCCTAATTTATTCAGACCACTCATTGACCTATGACCTGGGTTCTAATAAATCTCCATGGTTGTCCTTCTTAATGATATATATCCTGCTCAATTAGTTATACTATAAAATGAATCATGGCTCTCCCTCTGCTGTGACTGAGAACTGCTCATGTGGAAAACACCCCCTTGGCAGATTGTGCAGGTACCTAGATTCTGACACAATGGCTATACATTTTCTTCTGCCCAGAATGAAGCAGACACAACATGGGGGCATATTAACAACCCCCCATGCACTAGTCTATCTAGCTATCTCAGACAGAGGCTGTCAGAACAGAACATGGGTCTGTTTGGATGGGGTGTCTGTGATAAGTACATTCACAATCAAGAAGGGTGTAGAAAAGGGCAGAGATTTCTGATCAAGCTGAGAAACACAACTCATCACACAGTTTTTCTAAGAATATAGGAATAAAATCTAATACTTTCTGATCATTTCATTTATATAATTTCTAACTTCACAAAATCACTTCATCCAATAATTTCAGTATGCTGATTCTCCTTCCTACTCATTTGGTTTTTCATCCTCTTATTCACTCTCTCAGTCCCACTCTTATCTCTTCTCCTTGTCTCTAAGACCCTTCAGACATGCTTTTCCTCAGGAGTTTCTTGATATATCGTTCCTCCAACTCTCCTTAGTGTGAGATGTGTTGGTGAAGAAGAAAGGGACCAGGAAAAGACTTCAAGTTGGAATTCATTATTTGCTTATTTCTATTGCTGGTGTGTATGTGTGCATGAGTACAAATGTGTGTGTGTGTGTGTGTGTGTACACATGCATGCGTGTGTGAGACACGGGGACAGAGAAAGAAAGGAAACAGAGACAGACAAAGAGGTTAACTGATTCTATTTTTTCCTTAAAGAGATTAGGAATTCATTACGTTATGTAATTATATAACATGAAGTTTTGATTTTTTTCTTTCACTTTTTTCTTTTTTTTCCTTAATTTATATTATTTTATTTATATATATATACATGTGTTAATTAGGTGTCCACTTTTTGCCTTCACAGAATTTAAAAGGCTTAAAATTGAATAACAATAACAATGTTTAAGATAAGGACTAGAGACAAAAACCACGTAAAGAATGAACGAAGATATTTTGATGCAGTAATCTTGTTTTCTTTTCTGAATGTATTTATTTTTGTTCATTCTTTACGTGGTTTTCTTTCTTTTTCTTTTCCTCCTTCCCTTTTCCTTAAATAACTTTGAATTGCAACAAAGGCTAAACAATCTGCTATTCTAGGCAATTTGTACCCAAGCTGCCAAGCTGGCTGTCAGGTTCAGTCCTGATATGATGAAGAATGGTTAAGTTACAAAGCTACTGAAAAAACAGTTTTCTACAGGACACAGACATTTATTAAAGTCAGGCCTCCCTAAACAATGTGGCTGTTAGGATGGCTGCCTACCAGGTCAGCTGGGCTGAGAGAGAGGGAGACAGATGTGATGCGGCCCCATAGCTATACTAGGTTGAGGGCATTATAGGGCCCTGGAGAGGCAGTTTTCATACAAATAAAATGGTCTCCATGCAGCTCTGCTGGGAACACCAGGGTTTTTTCCTACTCCCCATTCCTGGGTTTTTATTTGTGAATTCTGACCATTCATAGGTTTCCAAACTACATTCCAGTTGATCTTTGATCCTCTGGCAGATTTTTGCCAGCATAATAAAAAGTTAATACCTTTATAGATTCTTGGGTTCTTATCTCACCAGAGATCCTTAACTTCTCTGAGCCTCAGTTATCCCATCTCTACAATGGGAACAATATGTAGCTCAACTCCTCTTGAGTTTCCTGGGCAGCATTTAGGCCTAATTCTCTTGCTTTCTTTTTCCACCATCTTCAGACACAATGGTTTTAGCTAGCATTTATTGACCCTGATACTATGTGAAGCACTTTATATGCATTTTATTATTTAATGCCAACAACAACTCTGTGGAGTAAGCATGAATATTGTCTGCATTTTACAAAGAGGAAGGTGGGGCTCCGAGAGGTTAAGACGTTGGCTCAAGATCACAGCACATTTCCAAAAGTGGTAGAGCACAGATTTGAATTAAGTCTGGCTAATCCAGAACCCAGCTTTAAAAATGGACATTAAGTTTGACCTCGGAAGGAAAAAAACAGTCAGCCTGCCTGTGAGGGTCTCAATTCATCAGTAACATCATCCTCTGTCCCAAATTTCCTAATACTTTATCTCGGTAAGTGGTCCCCACCACTCATGTCGAGCAGAGTCCCTGCCTTTTCTCTCCTAAGTCCTTCTGCGTTTTATCTTCTCCCAGCTCTGCCTGGCAGGACCCCGTCACTTCACACCAAGGCTCCTGCCTCAAGCAGAGTCTGGTCCCTGCCTCTTCCTCTCCCTCATTTTTCTCACCTTGCCTATCCACTCAGTACAGTTACACGGAGCAGCTTTCAGGCCTTCTCATATCTGTGTCCCCTCCCCCATCACAGCATGTCACCAGGCAGGCTGTCCCCAGGCCCACATACTCTTCCTCCTCTTCCCTCACTGCCTGGCTAACACCGTGTATTCTTCAGGGCTCAGCTCAGATGCCGCTTCCTCTGAGAAGCTTTTCCTGAGCCCTTGAACCTGGATTATTGTGTCTCCTATACCTGCGATGCCCAACCCACCTTGAACTTCACTTATCACAACACTTCTTTTTATTCTTCACTTATCACAACACTTCTTTTTATTCCCCTTATCTTTTGGCCTTTTAAAAAAATTCAACGTATTACAAGGGTACAAATGTTTGGTTACATGAATTGCTTTTGTACCACTTGAGTCATAGTTATAAGTGTGCCCATCACTCAGACAGTGTGCATTGTACCCATTAGGTGTAAACTCGTCTGTCCTCCTCCCCCCACCTATATGAATTTGATGAGTGTTATTTCTGTATGTGCACATAAGTGTTAATTGATTAGTTCCAATAGTGTGTACTCCCCTTTAAATTATAAGCTTGATGAGGGGAGAGTTTATTTATTTATTTATTTTATTAAATCATAATTGTGTACATTGGTGCAATCATGCATCACAATGTGCTGACTTCATATACAATCTGAAATATTTTCATTGAACTGTTTAACATAGCCTTCATGGCCTTTCAATCATTATATGAAGACATTTATATTCTGCATTTAGTAATTTTCACTTGTACCCTTCTAAGATGCACCGTAAGTGTGATCCCACTCATCACCCTCCCTCTACCCATCCACCCCCCTACCCCCCCCCACCATTCCCCCTTTCCCCATCTCTTGTGCTATAACTGGGTTTTAGCCTTCATATGAAGGCTATAGATTAGCTTCATAGTAGGGCTGAGTACATTGGATACTTTTTCTTCCATTCTTGAGATACTTTGCTAAGAAGAATATATTCCAGGTTCATCCATGTAAACATGAAAGAGGTAAAGTCTCCATCTTTCTTTAAGGCTGCATAGTATTCCATGGTATGAGGGGAGAGTTTAATCCCTGTCCCCATCACTTAACTCAGTAATGTTTTGATGAATATGTCTATAAAGGGTGAGTAAACACAGAAATGAATGGTCTCGTTCTCCGCTGATCCCCAACTAATTATGCAGTTCTGCCTTCTCCCTCTAGAGTTACTGCCACTGCCAAGCCATAGGAAAGTAAGACCTAGGATTTTAGGTCCTGAGTATCTGCTTTACTGTCTGTTCTCTGATATAACTGCTATATTCTCTCATTTGCAAACACACATATTCAAACCCCAAAAACATATGAGGCCAATCTGTCCTCCCCATGTCAATCCCACCCCACCATCAGCCACCGCTGAGAATGGTGATCACAGAATTTGACAAGCAAATCTACTCCACTGCACTTCCTCTTGCTAATAACACCAGAAAGGATTAAATAAGCAGAAATACAGAACACATATACCTGTGCACACCAATGAGAAAACCCAGAAGGTTTTCTCTCTGCGGCAAAAGCACTATTGTCATCTGCCTTCTTCTGTCTATCTCCTTTTATATAGATTGATTTCACAGAAACATAAAATTACAAAATTTCTGTAAGAATACGAGAAAATATTTATAAATTTGGATTAGGCAAGGATTTATTAGATACAAGACCAAAAGCATAATCTATGAAAGAAAAAAATTGATAAGTGAGACTTTATAAAAATTAAAAACTTCCACTCTTGGAAAGATACTCTTAAAATAAAGAGAACACCTTTTAAGGAAGGTAGGAAAAAAGCCAGAGAATGGAGAAATGATTGGTAAAACTCTAATAGTGGCAATATTGACCAAAGAAAATGTGTAGAGGAGACCATTTGTCTGGCTCTCAAAAGAACCTTTCACCAAGGGTTGGGTGGAAGGGAAGTCCTTATTGGTGACTCTCAAAAGAACCTTTCACCAAGGGTTGGGTAGAAGGGAAATCCTTATTGGAGAATGAATGGCAAAGGTAATGAAATAAACTATCCTGTTCTACTGAATAATGTCTTTATTCTAAAATCTTTTGTCTACCTACCTCCCCACCACCACTCTACCTCTAACCCCAAAGCTCATGGCTGCAGGAAAAGAGAGCAACAAGTGTAAACAAGTATAACTTCTCTGTCCTGAAAGAAAGAGATTATGGCCGGTATCAAGGAAATACTGCTACATCCAAGGTCAGGCATATATCTCATGTGTGTGTGGTGTTTGGGAGAAGAAGTGTGTGAGTAGAGGGGCATCAAAACAAGTCTGTCTGAAGACAGGAATAAACATATCCAAAAACAGGAAGTGATGAACCACATCAAATACAGCTGTGAGGCACAGTGAGATTAGACATCCATTGAGTTTAGGCTTGGGCACATCGTCTAGACAGAAAACTAATAAGGAAAACTTGACTTGAACAACAATTTAGGAATAAGTTTAGCCAAGGAGGTAAAAGACCTATACACTGGCTTGGTGCCTGTAGTTGAATGATTAGGGCTTTGGCCACATATACCGGGGCTGGCCAGTTCAAACCTGGCCTGGGCCTGTTAAATAACAATAACAACAACAACAACAAAATAGTCGGGAGTTGTGGCAGGTGCCTGTAGTCCCAGTTACTTAGGAGGCTGAGGCAAGAGAATCAGAGTTTTAGGTTGCTGTGAGCTATGACTGCACAGCATTCTACCGGGGGTGACGTAGTGAGACTCTGTCTCAAAAAAATAAAAAGAAGAAAGACCTGTATCCCAAAACTTATAAAACATTAACAAAGGAAATTGAAGACACAAATAAAGGGAAAGATATCCAGTGTTTGTGAATTGTTAAAGCATCCATACTACCCATATCAATCTATAGATTCAATGTAATACTTATGAAATATCCCTTATTATTTTTCATAGATATAGAGAAAAAAATCCTAAAATTCACATGCAACTAGAAAAATCCCCAAATAGTCAAGACAGTCATTAGTTAAAAGAAACAAGTTGGAGGTATCACACTATGTAATTTGGAAGTATCACACTTTGGATATGTTTTGGATATGTTTATTGCTGTCTGTGCCTTCAGGCAGTATGGAAGCTGTTGGTGATCATGGCAGAAGTTAGTGGAGTACTAGGAGCAGAAGATGGATCTCATGGCACAATCAATGCAAACGTGAAGTGAAGAAGTAATGGTAGCAAATGATAGACTGCTATTAGTAAATCTGTCTGAGAAAAGAAGAGAGACTAGTGTTGAGAAGTAGAGATGCAGTTCAAAGAGAGAGACATATTTCAGAATAGGAGAGATCAAATCATATATACAGGTTGTGCATCATTGCGAAAGAGAGGCAGAAACTGAAGATACGGCAGAACCTCTGTAAGACAACCACCCAAGGGACTATAACACACTGGTCAACACATGGAGGTGGTCAACATAAGGAATTAGGCCTCCTGTACTGACACGTACATGTGGTGCATGTCTGGTCTATGAAAGTTAAGTCAATTTAAGGAGGTAGTCAGTGTAGTGATGTGGTCAGCTACGGAGGTTCTACTGTATAAGAAGTGAGGGGATTAGAAGGCCATGAAGGCTATGTTAAATAGTTCAATGAAAATATTTCAGATTGTATATGAAGTCAGCACATTGTGCCCCATGATTGCACCAATGCACACAATTATGATTTATTAAAAAAAAAAAAAAGAAGAAGAAGTGAGGGGATTGCTGGGTGTGACGGATCACACCTGTAATCCCAGCACTCTGGGAGGCTGGGCTGCCTAAGCTCACAGGTTCCAGACCAGCCAGAGCAAGAGCGAGACCCCATCTCTACAAATAGCTGAGCATTGTCGTGGGTGCCTATAGTCCCAGCAACTCGGGAGGCTGAAACAAGAGAATTGCTTGACCCAAGAGTTTGAGGTTGCTGTGAGCTATGATGACACAGCCCTCACTCTACCCAGGATGATAGAATGAGAAGCTGTTTCAAAAAAAAAAAAAAAAAAAGAAGTGAAAGGATGGTTGGTCAAGGTCAGAAAGTAAACAGCATGTACTCTGGGAGAAAATAGAAGAGGAACATTAGTGGACAGTGACAAGAAAACAAGCAAATGTGGATAAGTCTACAGATACCTCTACTTGGGTTCAAGTCCAGTGTCTGAAGTTCCTGGCTGCTCCCTCCATCCCCAGTCTCCTTCTTATCCATGTCTTGCCCACAGAAGCTCAAGTCCAGCAGCCTAATGGCTGTGGGAGCACAGTACCATTAACTAGCACACAGGAGCAAGCCCCCAAACTTGGCCAACTTAGTTCCAAACAAAGAAGAAGAGATCAAAAAAAGTCAAAGCAACAGCATCATTGATTCATACTTATATTTCTACCTTGTACTTGCAATGAGAGGATGAGACTATCTGAAAAAAATGGAATACCAGTTCTGAGAGGCTGAACTCCAGTGAAGACTGTTTATTCCTTTAATCCTGGAGTGCGGGGCTTAGTCTTCCAAAGTATCCATATTGAGAGTACTGGTCCAGGCAACCAGATCTTCCACTTCCTCTTCCCAGGACTCATCCCAGTCACTTCCATGAAATGGATCTTTACTCTTTCGCTCTCCTTCTGTTTCAGAAACCTCTGTGGCAATATTTATTTCAATCTGTGGCTCAGGAGAAATTTTGTCTATGGATAGAATAAAAAATAGAAATTTAGTAGACATAAAAAGAAAAACTGTAAAGAGAAGTGTTCCTGCAGAAGCAAACATTTTAAACTTTCTAAATTTCACATTTTACAATTAATTTTATTTGTCATAAATTATGTCTTCCATTTTGCTCAATCTTTTCATGCTTTGTAATTCAATCATTTACCTGGCATTTATTGAGTCCCTATTAGGTGCCAGTGTAAGGGGAAATGTGTTTCCAGAGAACAAGAAGAGAATCACTACATCTAAGTGAAAACAGGCTCAGACTTTAAAAGATAAGAAGCAGTTTGTCCAGAGATGGGCAGAGGGAATTCAAACACTTCCGACCGGAAAAAACAGTACATACAGAGACCCAGAGAAGTAAGAGAGTTAGAGACAATGGGAGTGGATGCTGTGTAGTCACACTGTGCCAGGTGCTGTACTAAGAATTCTACATGGATAATAGTACTTAACT
Organism: Perodicticus potto; assembly: GCA_963574655.1. Taxonomy (NCBI): domain Eukaryota; kingdom Metazoa; phylum Chordata; class Mammalia; order Primates; family Lorisidae; genus Perodicticus; species Perodicticus potto. Next base: position 11,589 of record CAUYRH010178020.1, read on the forward strand.
AGGACACAATCCTCTGGATGGGCAGGTAGTATCCTTATTTTCTAGATGAGGAAACTGAGTTTGAGCAATCTACAGTAACTTGACCAAGGACAACCAGCTGCAATAGCAACAAGACTGCTTCCAGTTCCATGTGATCCCAAAACACAATGCCACAGTGCACAGAAAGCTCAGTGGGGCTGAAAGGGAGGCAAAGGCCAGATCAGTCAAGCCTCACGTGTCATGCAAAGATCCATCTTTCCCTGATAGACTTTGTATGCAGAGCAATAAATAGTCAATATTTTTAAAAGAAAAATATGGATATAATATTTAAATTTCTAGATCCATATTTTCACGCAGCATGGAGACTTTGCTTTCTCGGATGAATTCTAGAATTCTTTCTAGAATTTGTGTTCTGTTAACTTGACAACCCACCGCTTTCTCCTTCCTTTTATATGGTTATCTCTTCTGGGTTCCAGGACAAATCCTTTGGATATTAATACATTTATTTACCCCATTTACATACAAAATGAACCTTGTAATATTTTTTATGTTATAGACATGGTCTATAAGGTGACTTAATTTATTTCTCTCTTTGGTTTATAGAAAAATGAATGGAGAGAGATTTGAGTTTAGACCACCACCTTTAGGCTATGGGTACCCTGAGGTCTCTGCTGATTGAGGGTTATTTTTTTTAATATTGTTGATACTAATATTCACTTTTAATACATTTAAAACTAAATTCTGTCTATGCCTTGAGAAAACCATCTACTTTATTTTCTATGAACACATTATTGATGGACTAACTCTAGTTCTTTCTAATCACGTTTGAGCCTTTTTGACTTCATATGCTTTTGATTATGAGCAATATAAAGCCAATTCCCACCAGGCTAAACAATAGGGAAAAGTTGCATCTCACATAAAAAGAAAGCCAGAGCAGAGGGCACGACTGCCCGAGGCAGTGACTCAGTACTGCCACTAAGGACACAGCTCTTTTCACTGTTCTGCTTTGCCATCTTAGGTGCTGTCTTCCTCTTTAGGTGCATAGCTAGAGAGCTGTGGCCATCCTAACACTCACACCAGACACAGTGATGCCCACAGGAAAAAGGAGTCTTTGCTCCAAGGTCTCAGTTTTCAGGGGGAAAACCACCCATTAAAGTACCCAGTATATTTTCCCTCAGGCAAGATTGTGTCAGAGGGAAACCCACTGCCTTCTCCTCCCTTTTACATAGTTACCTCTTCTGAGTTACAGGACAAATTCCTGTTGATGTTGATACATTTATTTCCCCCATAAACATCTGGGTCATTTCCAAACGAGTTACTGAGAAGAGAAATGGGATTACCATGACTGGCTGACATCATTGGTGGAGGGAATGAAGTTTGGCAGCCTATTACCTGCACTATTTGCCCTCTTAGTTCCTGCCCTGCTGAATCTCCCAGGAAGCAGGATAAGAAATCTGGCTAGATTAGCAGAGCGTAATGAAAACAAATATAGAAATGTTTTCTTATAACTTAAAAAATAAATGTTATTTTGAACTTCTTTCCTCCAGAAAATCTGAGATATCTTGAATTTGGTGGTTGGACTCAATAATAAAAGTGGGGACTTTGTAAGCATGTTAACAGAATAAGTTATGGAAATACAAATTCTAACTGTCATAGATTTTATATGTCTTTTGTACTTGGGATGTATCCTGGAAATTTTGCCTCTTATAATTTTTTTTGATCCTAAAATAATTTAGTTAATAGAATACTAAAATGTGTTCTGATTAATAGGCTCTAATTATTGCTGGACGGTTTATTTCTACTTACTCCTGTTATCAGTCTGGGGTCAGTTAGGAATACAGAGACACTACAAGCAACATAAGAGTGAGGGTCTAACACAGGAGCGTCAGGGTATCTGGGTGTGAGAGGACCAGGGGAGCAGAGGTCTGGAGAGCTTCAGCTGGGAGAACTGCAGAAACAGTCAACACCTCCTTTCAGCCTGATGCACTGGGGTGAGGAAGCCAGGACTTCATGAAGTGCAAAGAGCTGCACGCATTTAGCTACCCAAACTGGGACAGAAATGGTGAGTTCATGGAAACATCTGCAAAGCTGGCACATCTGTAAAATGGGATTTTGCGAAGAGATGTGTGAAATTGCTGTGTTTGAGGAAGCCACCATGCCTGATATGAACAACTTCCCAAACATAATGGCCTTTTCTTCCTCCCTGCCTCCTAAATCTCAGTGAGTTTTTCCCCTTAGCAAATTGTGATGTGCTAACCCTTCTGTAAAAGAGGTACAGAAAGTTCCTTTCTTTTCTGAGTCATAATAAGTTCACTATTTCTACATAACAACCACAAAATCTGAGCGACATACAACAGTAAGTAATTATTTATGTCACACATCTGAAGGTCACTTAGAAGTTGGCTGGCTTGGCTGGGGGATGGCTAGGAAATTAGCTGTGGAAGCTTAACTCTATGCCTCTCATCTTTCTCTGTGATCAAAGGGCTAGTCCATGCATGCTCTTGTAATGATGGCAGAAGGGAAAAAGAGCAAGCTGAATCATGCAAACCCTTCCCAAACCCTGGGCACACCACACCCACTAATATTCCATTGATCTAAACAACTACCAAGGCAAAACTCAAGGAGTGAGAAATACATTGTGTCCATGGAGATGGAGCAGGAATGAGTATTTCTGAATAATAATGTGTAGAGGAATGGACACCATGCTTGCAAGGACAGTTACTGATTCTTATCACGTTAAAAGGAAACGCTGAGAACAGGAGAGTCTCCTGCCAAGCCTAGAGATGTTTTGTGACTTAGGGACAAGCCCCCAAGTAACTCAGTCTTCTGGAATGAGATAAGATTGGTCACTCATTAGTAAGCAGGTATTAAACATTGATGCTTGGTGCTTCTTCATGGAGGTTGTGGGGAAAGGGACACATGAGGAAAGAGCACCTGGGGAAAAGCACGTGGCAATCCTTACCCACGCAGCCCTCATACGTCATTACTTTAACTCTCCACACCTGTTGTGTATCACCTTAATAAACAGCCATTTCGGAGGGGACTCAGGGCTCTCCTGCACCTCTGGTTAGCCCATCTCTTGCAAGATAGTACTTCAATCCGTGTCCCGCCTGGTTCTTTTGTGCAGGACCAGGAGGCATAGCGTTCCAGATGGTGACAATAATGTAATTTACCACCACCTGGTCTCTTCCAGGGTAAACACAAATAGTCTATTCCATCTTCAAAAAGGACAGGGCTCAGCACTGGAGAGCAAATCAGTTTCTGGCCATTCCTCTTCTAGCTCTCCTTTTGTTTTCCCACTCATCATAAACTTTCCCCGTTTTCCAAAATCACAGGGCTACTAACAGCACGACAATTCTCCTTCATCCTACCATTCATTCACTGGATTGTTTGTAAGTGTCGACTAGCTACTATCTGCCAGGCACCGGGCTGTGGTAGATTGGGAGATAAGCAGTCCCTCTCCTCAAGGAGCTCACTCTTTATCAAAGGAGACAAGCCATGAAAAATCAGTAATAACACAGCATGTATGGCAGGAGATTCTGTGATGGCCCCTCAGATCTCTGCATCCTGGTGTTTACACCTTTTGAATAGCACACCTTTTTAGAGTGAGTGGGCCCTGTGACTTTCTTCTAACCAAGAAAATGTACAAAGGTAAGGGAATCTCATTCCCATGATTATGTTACATTGGATAAGATTCCATATTGCTGCAATAAACATTCTGGTGTAAATATCTTTGTTATAAAGTGATATTTGATCTTCTGGATATATACCTAGTAGAGGAATTGCAGGATCAAATTGCAGGTCTATTTTTAGATCCCTCAGTGATCTCCAAACTTCTTTCCAAAAGGAACTCATTAGTTGCATTCCCATCAGCAGTGCAAAAGTGTTCTCTTTTCTCCATATCCATGCCAACATCTGTAGTTTTGGGTAATGCACACAGCTATGATTTAATAATCAATCAATAAAAAAAATAATAAAGATTCCATCTTGCTATCAGACTTGTTCCAAAGACTCTCCTGTGGCTGGATGAAGTAGGAAGCCATGTTGGGGATGCCCAAGGGAACTGTGGGCAGCCTCTAAAAGCTGAAGGTGGCCTCCAGCATACCACCAGCCAAAGGCCAGGTTCCTTAGTCCTGAAGAAAGAAGATGGACTTGGTCACAACCTCACTGAATTTGGAAGCAGATTCTTCTCCATTCAAGCCTTCAAGCCTCTATATGGAGATACAATCCAACTGACATCTTGATCCCAGCCTTATGAGCCCTTAAGCAGCAGATCCAGGTAAGCTGAGCCTAGGCTCCAGGGATGTAAACTGTGAATTTATAAATGTACGTTGTTTTAAGCTGTTAAGTGTGTGGTAATTGTTACATAACAATAGAAAACTAAGGGAATATGACATGGCCATGATAACTCCAGAGAAAGTTTCCTAGAGAAGGTAACACCTGAACTGAATTTCAAAGGATGCATAGGTACTATGGAGTAAAGAAGAAGAGGGAAGATGTTGGGAATGGGGGTATGAAGACACACAGCACACTACTCAAACTTTTTAAATGAGACAGGGAATAAACAATCATGACCCACTACATTAGTGCAGCATTTAGGGTGTGAGGAGGAAAGCCAGAAGAGATATCATTGAAAAGACAGACAGGTATTAGAACATTAAATTTCTTCTCTGTCAAAGAGACTAAATTTATTCCTGAAGGAGATGGGAAACAAAGGAGTTTAGACCTGGTAAAAACATAATCATATTGGAGCTGTATAAAACAGTCTAACAAAGCATGCATGGACAGAAATTGCTGTACTCATTCATCAGCTTCACCAAGTAATTTCTTCCACTGGTAAAAAAAAATGGTAAGATGTTGGAAGGTAGAGATTACAGAGAGGAGCAAACAACTTGTGGAGGAAGCAGAGGATAAGGCTGCAGAAGGCACCATTTTCTACCAATCTTTGCAGGTATCCTGAAATCCAGAAGAAGGCAGAGTTGAATGGAGAAGACTGAGGCTGATAATTTGGAGGAGGAATCTGAGAGTTACAGCAAAACAAATAGGAGGAAGAGAAGTAGATACTAACACAGAGAAAAGAAAGTTAGGAGCAGGGTCCTTGGAGAAGTTTATTGTCTATACCTAGTATTTTCATGCTGTTATGTTTAATGGCCCAGTGATGGAAAAATGGCAACTAATACTTTACGATTAATTTCAGTGTACGAAGAAATTTTACATACAAGGAGTTATTGAGTCACAAGAACTCTGTGAGATAGGGCAGGATATTTACTGAACATCTTCTACATACCTGGCACTAGCTGGGAATGAAGAAATTGAAGTACAGAAGTGAAGAGACTTCCTCATAATTACATAGAGTGGGGGTCTAAACCCAAGTTCTCTGACCACAAATGTCATGCTTTTCTTCTCTATACCTGCTGACTTCCATCATAAGTTACCAGTGCTCTCTTCCTGATCAAGCCTCACCCTTAACTTAGCCCCACCAATAAACATTGTTTATTCAAAAAATGTTAACATTTAAAAGAGAATGAAAACCAGCCCAACACTGTTCCTTTTTTTTCAGCCTTATTGCACAAATCTCTGAATCCCAAATGAGTTTTAGGGATCAGTTTGTAACAGATGTTTGTTTTGTCTGCTTTTTTACATTTTGAAATTTAGCCTTAAATTTTTGAATTGTGTATTGACCTATAAAAGGGTAATAAGCTTGGAATTATAAGTAAATCAATTTTTCAAAGTTTCAGTACTTATTTTGATAGTCAGAAGGAGTTAAGGCTACCTTAAAAGGGATACAAATGAAGTAGGCTTCATATATGCAAACTTACTTAAAGTGAACAAAAACTTAAATTATTATGAATAATATTTTAGCTATAAAAACAAAACAGGGCAAGCATGGGGGCTCACGCCTGTAATCCCAGCACTCTTGGAGGCTGAGGCAGAATTGCCTGAGCTCAGGAGTTTGAGACCAGCTTGAGCAAGAGTGAGACCCCATCTCTACTAAAAATAGAAAAGCTAGCTGGGCAATGTGCCAGATGCCTGTAGTCCTGGCTACTTGGGAGGCTGAAGCAAGAGAATGGCATGAGCCCAAGAATTTGAGGTTGCTGTGAGCTATGATGACACAGCACTCTACCCAGGAAGACAGAGTGAGAGACTTGTCTCAAAAAAGAAAAAAGAAAAAAAGAAAGAAACGGAAATCCACATAGACTGAGCTCAATTTACCTGGAGTTGGGCAGAGACGAATTCTCTCCCTTGAATGACTGACTTTGTGAGGCATTCTGTTTTTTCTAGCAAACCCAGATTTGATAGCAGCAAACCTAGAAAGAGAAAAATAAGAAATTATCTAAATTTCCCAATGAAATCTTAGAAATGTATATTCCTTTTTAGAAAAATAAGGGGAAAAAATTTTTACTAATGATTATTTTTTTTTCTTGTTTAGGTATTCCTTCTGTTATAACTCGGGTTATCGTCTTTCCAGGGATATCAGTATACCACGTAGCAAATTCAGTTTGCTCTGGGGGTTCAGAAGGATTGTAGCAAACACTTGGCCCACTGCCGGGCACACATATCTGATATTGGGTGTTATTATATATGCAAGTGCCTTCAGTATATTCACCATAAGAGTAAACCGAAAACACAATTTTGACAGTTTGTCTGGTTTGGGTTACATTTTGGATACATTTTTCACAACGTTCATCATATCTTACACCTAAGATTAAAGAAGGAAGGTGAAAAAGTCCAAAGCAAAGAATCAGTAATCAGTCCCATGCCGCTATTGCTCATCCTCAAGCTTCTGCTGTGCGTAGACCAGTTAGCTCCTGGTACATGACTGGGTGAGGGCTGTAGTCTGTTTTTTCAGGGTGGGGATGCTCTGGGCGTTGTTGGGCTGTCCACTCTCCATCGCTGGCTGGTTTCACACATGAGTGATGTATCCAGGCAGGAATGCCGTTCACCTTCACTGCTGTTGGTGTGGACAGGATCACCACGTAGGGGCCTTTTCACCATGATTTCAGTGGGCTCAGGCTGCTCTAATCTTTAATCCATACCTGGTTACCTGGAGAGTGGAAATGGACTGGGGGTAGTAAGCTAACAGATATCTACCATTCACCCTTTCTAAAAATCTCTTTTTTCATTATTTTTCCCAGTGATATTAGTTGGTTAGTAAGTTAGTAAGTTTTGTTTCTTCCAGTTCTCTGAGGGTCCCTGGTAAATTTTTTAAAATAGGAGGGGTCCTGTGATATAGTATTTTATAGAGTGAGTAACCTACTCTTTTTTTTTAGTTTTTTGAACCAGGTTACATTGATTGCACTCATTAGGGAAAGTCCCTCTTATAATTGTGTCCTATCCCCCACAGGTATGGCACACACCATGGAGGGTCACAGTGTGTGGCATTGGTGAGCTTTGAAAGATTTTCAGTAGTGTGATGGAGATGGAAGAGGTAATTCAGAAGGGATGAGATCTGGATAGAAGTTGATGAAGTGGAGAAAGTACCATTCTACCAGTGGAATGGTAGAATGAAGGCTGCTGGGCCATGGGGAGGAGTCAGGGGAGATGGAACATTTGAAATAGTGAAGAGGCAATTGATAGATGTTGGGTAGAGGTAGTGATGTTATAAGAAAATAGAGTTAATGTAGATACAGGAGCAGAGAAGGTGAGAATGTTTGCTGTAAGAGTTAAATTGAGAGGTGGGGAAATAACACTATTTGGTATTACCACCTGACTATTATTTTTTCCATGAAGCAGGAGATATATAAAATTGAGAGGAGTTGTTTAAGGAGCTTTAGGATATCTGGGAAAAGTGCTAAAAGCTGCTGAGTGGAGTAGGAAGTAGCAAAAGGCTCCTGAGGATTTGGGTGACATAAGAAGCTATCCGACTATAAGCAGTGCCACTTTTCTCCAGCAACCCCTGGGAGAATTTAGGAGGGCATCTTGGGATGATCCCAATCCTGCCGAGTGTAAACCAAGATCTAGTGGAATAAGGAGATGACACTGTTACCAGATGGGGCTTTCCTTGTGAGTTGATAGTGATGACAATGGGGAGTATGTGGTAGGGTCAGATGGTTGGAACATTATAAGAGGGGGATTTGGGATTGAGTGGATGAAAAGTAGTTAGGAAGTGGCAGGATGGATCCAGGCAAGTGTTTCCTGGGCAGGGGTGGGGGGAGAGATTGAAAGACTACAGAGAATGCATGAGAGAGGGAGAGAGCGAGTACATGAATTTATGAGATACCTTGGTTCACTTCTAATGACATGAGGGAATGAAAGCTAGAGTTTACTTATAGAGAAAGGGTAGAGAGAACTTCCTGTAAAGAGGTTGTTGACAGTCAAGTGGCAGACACTGTGGTAAAGGTTAGAAGCTGGTTTAGCTGGGACAGGGCAGTCTGTGGAGCAAGATAGCTTATGAAGCAGAACAGAGCTTACTCCTAAATATGTAATTTGTAAATTGAATAAATGACAAATTGGGTACTATGCATAACGTCAATGTAGTTCACATCCCTACTGAGGTTTTTCACAATTTAAATGAACAGCTATTGACCTATGTGAAAAATCTATATTCATACAAAAATCTAAATGTGATGTTTTTAGTGGATTTATTTTTTAGATCATCAAACACTGAAAACAGCTCAGGCGTCCCCCAGAGAATGGATAAACTGTGGTATACCCACACAGTAACATAGTCCATATATAATGAGTGTAGGTGTATTTTTAACTTAAGTTTTATCAAAATGTAGATTTCTTATTTTGGGGGTTTACCCTTATTGTATTCAGTATTTTTCTGGCTAATTAGGAAGAACAATATTTTAAGTTTTTAATGGGAATAAAAACTTAAATTTACATATAGCAAATTCACTTTTATGGTGGTTCTATTATTTTTTTATACATACGTAAATTCTTTTTTTTTTTTGAGACAGAGACTCCAGCTGTTGCCCTGGATAGAGTGCTGTGGCGTCATAATTCACAGCAACTTCCAACTCAGGCTCAAGCAATCCCGATCCTCTTACCTCAGTTTTTCTATTTTTAGAAGAGATGAGGGTCTCACTTTTTGCTCAGACTGGTCTTGAACTTGTAAGCTCAAGCAAACCATCTGCCTGGGCCTCCCAGAGTGCGAGGTCCTCCATAGACAGTGTATACAACAATTCCAACAATATTTGAAATTATTATTCCAATAATTCCTAGATATTTTCTTGAAATTATTTTCCAGTTACTCCATGAATTGCACCTTTATTGAAAATCAGTTGTTCATGTTTGTGTTGGTCCATTTCTGGACTCTTTAGCTTGTTCCTTTGACCTAGGTCTCTGTCCTTTCACAAATACTACAAAATTGTCTTGACTACTGTAGCTTTATAGTACATCTTAAAATAGGGTAATGTAAATCCTCCAACTTTGCTTTTTTTCAAAGTTGTTTTGGCTATTCTAACTTTTTAACCTTTTCATATACATTTTTAGAACTAGCTTGTCTGTATCTACAAAGAATTCTGCTGGATTTTGATTAGAATTGCCTTCAATCTATAGGTCAATTTGGGGAGAATTAACAAGTTAAATATCATCAGTTTTCTTTGTTATGTGTTTTCTTTGATCTCTTTCATCAGAGTTTTCAGCATATAGATCCTTAATATTTTAATTTTAAATCTTTTACAGATTGGATTATGGAAGTGGGAAGTGAAGAAGAGAAGTGGGAGAAGCTGGATGCAGAATTTGATCATTTTGTTGTAGATATGAAGCCCTTTGTTCTAAAATTACCCCATAGGTCAGGTAAGATTATGTTTTACTGGAGTACATCCATGCCTTTTGTTTATATATGGTCTGTGGGTATTTTCACACTGCAGTGGCAGAGTTGAGTAAGTGCTCCAGACATCATAGGACCTGCATAGCCTAAAGTATTTACTGTCTGGCCCTTAGCAGAACAGGTTTGCTGATCTCTGTTCTAGACTAAAACATGCTTTTGTAGGACTTTGTAATCTAATGTTTTATTTTCTGAAGAATTTAGTTTCTAATAGTTCTTATGTATTTACAGAACGCCAGAGGTGTGCTCTTTGGATTAAAAAACTGTGTGAACCTTCAGGATCAGGTTCAGGAACAACAGGGAGGAAGAATCGGAATCTTTATGCAAAGTTGTTATTGCATATGCTTAAGCGAGGGGTGCTCGAAGGCCCTTTTACACACCGACCTGAATCAGGGACACTGAGAACTTTACCTGCGTACATGGTAGGTATCAGTGACCAGAAGGTATGTTAGTTTCATATCTTTAAAAGTTAGTGCCAAGTTTTCATCCTTTTTGGGAGTGATAATACTACTAAGTTGTCTGTACCAATTTTTTTCTTCTGATTCAGTTTTTCCCACCTTTAATAGAAAAGGGACATTTGCCTATTAAGGGAGTATCCTTGCTGACTTATTTTTCCCTCAGGATTCCATAATATTTTTGAAAAACTAAAAATGAATTTTTTTATACTGAGCTTTTCCTACTAATTTTTACCAATTATACTAGTAATATTTTACTGTATTTATATTAATGTAATTAAAATGTAATGTAATGTAATTTATATTTAATGTAAATTCTAGTTTTTTAAGTTCCTTCATATATATTATTTTAAAATTCATGAGAGTTTGGATTGAGTGACTTCTAAAAGTTTTTTTTTTACTCAATAAAATGAAAATATTAAGTTGGAGTTCAAAAGTGTTTTTTTATACTTCATTTAATTTCATTATCAAAGTCAGCTTTTTAAAAAGGTAGTTATTATTTTGGTTCATTAATTGACACTGTCCTGGTATTTGTAACCATAAAGTATACTTTGGTTTGTGTGGTATTGAATGCCTGTATTTGAGAGATCTGATGGTGTACAAGGTATTGGTAGTTGCTGTTGAATATATATGTGTGTGTGTGTGTTTTTAAACAGACTACAGAATTCTTGTGTAGTGTATTTTAAGATTTTTCCGTATTTTATCCATTTACTTAAAGTAAACTTTAGCTGAATGGCATGCTGTGCCCTAGAGGATAATTCCCATTTTCCATGGCAGAGTGCCAAAAGTTTTAATGCTATTAGCAATTGTATGTTAAAGTTGGACTGTCCATGTTGCTTAGGTTAATATCAGTAGTAGTGTTGATAATTGATTAAATGTTTGAGCGATGATTTCATTTAAAGAGAAATTTCTGATCATGTCTGAATTGGGAAAGAGGGTTATGTGTTACCCCTCTGTAGCGAACAGCCCCTGGAGGATTTTCTATGTAGGGTTGGGAGAATTGTCACAGAGGTATTCAGTCAGTATAGAATTTTCTTAAAAAAATGTGTAAACATAGAACATTGGGTGAAGTCTGTTAAAATATGAATATATTTTATTATATTTTCCCATTTATACTCATTTTCATAGACTAATAAGGAAGGGCTTTACAAATAAAGAGAAGGCCTAGAGACCTGTCTTAGGTTTCTCAGCTAGTTAATAGTATGGCTAGAACTAAGGTCTCTGTTGTTCTTACCTTATCAAGGGATTCCTAATTTAATTAATTAATTAATTCATTCATTAATCGATTTTTTTGAGACTGAGTCTCATTCTGTTGCCCAGGCTAGAGTGCCATAATGTCATCCTAGCTCACAGCAGCCTCAAGCTTCTGGGCTCAAGCTATCCTCTGGGCTCAGCCCTCAGCCTCCCAGGTAGCTGGGACTACAGATGCCTGCCACAACACCTAGCTAATTTTTCTATTTTTAGTAGAGACAGGGGTCTCATTTTTGCTCAGACTGGTGTCAAACTCCTGAGTGTAAGGGATCCTCCCATCTCGGCCTTCCAGAGTGCTAGGATTATAGGTGTGAGCCACCATGCTGGCTGGGAATCCTAATTTTAATTTCTGGTTTGCATTGATTGTGGTTTCTCTGCCCACTGGTTTTGTGTGTGTGCAAAGTAGTTACTGATCACAGAAAGAAATAGGGTAACACGTGATTTAAAAAAACTTTCTTTTTAATTTTTCATGTAATCCCTTTTGTGGTATAAGTCATTATTACAAGATTTGTCTGTTATAGAATTTTGTTGTTTATTAGATTACTTAAACAGCAGAGCACAGCTAAAATTTAAATATCCTTTTTATTATTTCATTCTTGGTACAGTGAATGATTTTTTAAATAATTGTATGCAATTGAGTTTAAGTTGAATATTTGAAAGGCTGTTGTCAAACTTGAAACTTGATGGAAATTTTGTTTAATTTTAGTATATTTTGAAAAAATAATTTTTTTAATTTTTAAAAATCAGTCCATCTATTTTGATGAACCAAATCCAGCACGAGCAAAAGGTTCAAGCCCAGAGGGATTACCAGACTGGGTTTTGGGTGAACTGGGGACAAGTGAACACAAATTAAATGAATCATGGAAACTTTCTTCTGGAGAAGATAGCACTATGGTACAGTCATCAACTGATGTCCACAGGTATGCCAAGAAAATGAGATTTTAAATGTGTTTCATCATTTAGTCTGTTTTTGGAGGTAGTTCATACGTTCTATTTTTCCTTTTTATTTTTATGGTAAGTAGTTGGTTCACTTTTTTTTTTCTTAAAGTTAAGAGCTGCAAATGGACATTGAGTAGGTAAAATAACAGTTTTACTTTTCCATTTACTGTATATTTAAGATTATGTTACATTTTTAGCCACTTTTAGAACTACCTGTTAATTTCGTATGTATATTCCATTGCTTGGAAAGTGGTACTGAACAATCTTTAAGACAGTCATGTATTTTGCTTTATGACAAGTATGAATTGAGACTATTATCAGTGAACTTAACAAAATATAGTATCTTAAAACATGCTTGAATTTCTCTCCTTTTTCCCTTGTTGGACAATATTTGTTTTTGTAGTAAAGTGACCAATGTAAACATAAATCCCATTTAAATTTTTCTCTCTTAGTAGAGTATTAAATAGGATTTGTAATCCAAATAAAAATAAATTTCTAAATTTTCAAAATGTATAAAAAGGCCATTATTGTTATAGTATAATTTTTGGCCTTTAGGAAGGATAGATTTAAATGTGGACTTTCATCAAATTTTTATTTTTCCCTTTGGCCTTGTTCCTTGAAATGTTAAATATTAGACAGTGCCAATTGAAATATACCATACTTTATGTTTCTCTCCTCACCATTCTCTTGGTAATTTGAATTTTAGGAATTTGTTCTTGTTAACAATGTCATCTTTCTTGTCTGCTATAATATTTTTTGATTTATTTGTTAAATAAATCAAATATTATTATTATTAGTAATTATTAGTAGAAATTAGTAATTTGAGATGTCTCCAAGTTGATGTAGTCTGGTGGTGTATGTTTCAGACCAAAGATATTATTATGGAAAAGAACAGATGAACAAAAGCAAGAGATCCAGCCCATGTGAAATTATTTCATTAGAAGGGAGAAACAAATTAAAATGGAAAGGCAAAAATGGAAGAGGCGAAATAATTAAGGGCATGTTCCGAAGAATAAAGTAAATTAATATATAAGTCCATAGGCTATGGTGTTAAACACATATTCATTGGAGAATTGAAATTAGAAGAGGTCCTAATTGTAGAATTTTCTGTTAAATGGAGGTATAAGGAAAATGGTTTGTGTACTAAAAAAAAGTACAATTCTTAGTTTGGCTGAAATATTCATCAGTTATTTGCCAGAATTTGTGAAGAGTCCAGGTAAATTCTGGGATCCTTCTAGGTAAAACAAATATGGAGTTTATAGCATAAAGGTGAATTAAAGTAGTTTCCTATACCTTAGAGCCTAGACCAGGCATTGAAAATTTGTGATCTTCCTGGACTGAATGAATGACGTGGGTAGATTTATTTTGTTTGACTTAAATAATATCTTTAAAAAAATTTTTGAATGAGTTGTTAGCAATTGGGGAATTTCATGTAAGAGACCAGATTTCTGGCTTCTTTTGAAAACTGGAGACCTAGCAAATCTTTCATATAAAAGACCAACTTTCTGGCTTCTCTTAAAAACTGGAGACCTAGGCTGACCTAGACAGCTTGTGTTGGAGCTAAGTAAGATTTGCTTATCTCCTTATTGTGTATGCCTTCACTATTTCCTGCTGATTTCCCATCATCAAATTTGAGGTTATATCTCTTACTGAGCTTGAGCTTTTTTTCTCTTTAAGTAGAGGTAAGAAGAAAATAAAGTATTTGTTTTTCTATACAAGAGAAAGCTAGAAAAAGAGGGATCAAATGATTCAAGAAGGGGAGAGGGCCAGGTATGATGGCTATTCCTATATTTACAGATATGTAGGAGGGTGAGGTGGGAGGATTGCTTGAACCCAAGAGTTAGGGCCAGCTTGGGCAACATAATGAGACCCTATTTCTAAAAAAAATTTAAAAATTAAAAAAAGAAGTAGAGAGATACTGCATCTTCATAGAAGTGAAAAATATCTGTCAGTGTAATTATTCTTTTGTTACCTGTTTAAGTTCTTTGTTTTAGATGAACCTATTTTAAGTCCTTTGTTTTAGATGAGCGGGCTTGGGGGAGAGAATAGTTTAAATGAGGTGGTCACATGTAGTCATGAAAGTATTTGCAAAGTTTGAGATGTGTGTAAGGGAAGGGTTCAGGATAGGAAATAGACTTGAGATTTTCAGGGAGTCCAGGTGAATGGACTTTTTCTTCTTTGGAACATAGGATCAGGTTTGGGGAAATAAACTGAGACTATCCTTTAGCTGTTACTCAGTGACTTTTTTGGAAAATGAAATCATAGTTAAATCCCCACAATCATAACAACTAACTTTTTTCTCTTTGTTGTTCACCTATAATTAAATGACATTTTGATGCCAAACAATTGCTGGAAGAGTATGAACTATTAGTTGTCAGTCGTATAAGTAATTAATGGGAACAGCAGGCAGTCTTGTGATCCTGGTCAGTCCTAGCAATCCATCAGATCACACAGCTTCAAAAAAGCCTTACCTGATGTCCCAGGTCCTAGTACTGGGTGGAAGCATGCTAGGAACTCCTAAGTACTATTTATATTTGACAGTAAACCAGGAATGAGGGAATGGACTGTCAGGCATTGCCATGTATTTATTTTAATCTGTATAAAACCCAGATGAGGCAGGTATATTGTGTCAGTGGCCCTAAAGTATATGTTTTCTCCTTTTAGCTTTCGGAAAAAGTTGAGAGAAGAGTAAATTATAGAAAATGTTGAAGGAAGCTTGGGTATAGATGATAGATTCCCTTCTCACACTGTGAGGAACAGGAGACAGTGAAGGAGCTGGGAAGGACAGACAGATGTCTCTCTGGTTAAATGTCAGAATGACACTAGGGCCAATGGAAGTTAGAGCTGCAAAAACCATACTTCTGAGGGTATATTATGTTTCTTTTAAGTTAATAATTTTGATTTATTTAAAAAAATTTAATTTGATTTAAAATTTTAATCCACATTCATTAGTTAACACATATTTGTAGTTTTACATACAGGCAAGCATTTTAAAATAAAACTAACATTTACTCAGCTAAAGTCAACAAAATGGATTTTAAGGTCAAGTACTTAATATGTGATATCAGATCAGATGTTGAGCTGAATAGTTTATTGAGGTTCGGTCTTCGTATTTCTTTTCCAAAGTTGCTTCTTCACTGAGTGGTCATACTGTGCTAATAACCAAGTTAGTATCTGCTAGTATTGACCTAATACATCTAATCAGTTCTGTAAGAAATTGTTTTAAAAGGTTTAAGAGGCTTATAATATTTGACACATGTATGTTTTTATAGTGAATAATTTATTGTTACTTAGAACTGAAGTTTAATGCTGCCTCATAAATTTTACAACCACTTCAACTTGTCCTTTGAAAAACCTCTTTAATCTTAAAAGATTTTCCCCCTTAGTGTTTCTTTTTTGATCACTTTATAAAACCCTGCTTTACTTAGACCTTTTTATATGTGAAGTATTTCTAATGGCATTTTAGATTATGCTATTTGTGTCCTAGCCTTTTTATATTATTAAAGATGCAGAGTCCTTTGAAGCCTTTTTGTTAGGACTCCTTATTCAGTAGAGATGGCACCTTTCCTTTACCTTTATTTTTCCTGTAGAATGTGATGTGTAGCCTCGTTCCAAACTCATTAGAAGTATTATGAGATCATATACTATCTGGCTTATTCTCATGCTTTTTTTCTACCAAATGTACATTATATACTAGTATACTTAACATTTCATACCAAACAGTTTCAACACGTAGCTAATTCTGTCCCGGTTCTTTCTTCTTTCCTTTTTCACATTTTGTGGTTTAAGGTCATGTTATTACCCAAGTTTTCTTTCAGAAAAGCCACTGTTCCAAATTGCATTGCTATTTTATTATAGATCTGCCACTGCATTTTTTATAGCAAATATCTGCCTGTTTTCTTGACAGTGAATTTTTTTAGTTATGTTGGGGTTTGTAGCAGACTTTATAAAATGTTTCTCATGAGACCATAGGCTGAGATCTCCTCCATATATAGTTTGTTTAATTTAATTGAGTCATGAGTTACATCAATGTGTATTATCTTTCTGGTCGTCCTTCATATGCTTTCCTCAGATCTGATAAAGACTTTGTTTTTATGGTAGAAAGACTTGAAGGTGTCTCTGGTGATCCTCCTTCTGGTGTTAACAGACTTGTATAATCTCCTTCCCTTCCGTGTGGGCTGGATCTGTGACTTGATTCTGACTGATGGAATATGGCAATGGTGATAGGATGTGACTCCTATGATTGCATTACACTATACACGTATAAAACTTCATCTTGCTATAGATTTGCTTTCCTGTCTTGTTGTCATTTTCTTTGCTGGCTTTGGGAGAAGCAGCTCCCATGAATCATACAGCCATAAGGAACTGAATGCTGCTGACAGCCACACAAGTGGGGAAGTGGATCCTTTCCTAGCTGAGCCTTGTGTGGCCCTAAACAACAGAGGACTCAGTTCAGCTGCACCTGGACTTCTGACCTACAGAAACTATGAGAAAATATATGTATGTTGTATAAAGCTGTTGAGTTTGTGAATAATTTGTCAAACAGCAATAGATGACTAATACTTTATCCTCAGTTTAGAAAATTATGCAATCTATATACATGCTTATAACACCTTTGTGTAGCAATGTGTAGAGTAAAAAGTCAAAGTCCGCCTCTGTGTCCTCTTTATCTCATTTTCCTCATGAGAAGAGAGCACTATTAACATTCTACAAAAGATTACCCACACCTGTATAATTAAAAGCTAGTAGATTGGCTTATATTATATGTATTGTTGTAAGACTTACTCTTTTTTCACTTAAGTATGTCTTAAACCTGTGTCATGTTAGTCTTTTTAATTGCAGATAATCCATAGTGTGGATTGCTATAATTTAACCTGTCTCTGTGCATTCAGTTTTTTATTGTTATGAAGAATTCCTGAGTTAACATCCTAGTATGCATATCATTACACATCTTTTTTTTTTTGAACCAGTGTTTCTGTTGCCCAGGCTAGAGTGCCGTGGCATCAGCCTATCCTAGCTCACAGCAATCTCAAATTTCTGGGTTCAAGCAATCCTCCTGCCTTACCTTCTTGATTAGCTGGGACTATAGGCACCCACCACAATGCCCTTCCACACTGCATTTTGTTTTAAAATGTGTCTGGAATTTGTTTTAATCAGGTATGATAAGATGACAGACATGGTGACAACTACTTTTGAGAGAAAAGTTTATTACAATTCCCAAGAGGACGGGCTTGTGCCACACCATGTAGGGCCACATAGAAAAGCATCAAGGTTGGTTAGGAGGCAGAAGGAGCGAGTGGAAGTGCAGGTGAGAATAAAATGTTACTATAATGTTAGGGACTTGGTAGGTAGGGATGTTCCCTATTTGCAGAGAGTGAAGCACAGATTTGGGATTTGTAGTTGGAGGGTTTGTAATGTGATTTCCATGTGCTTGCAGAAATACAAGGATGGTATGGATATAAACAACTTAGGCTGTTAGTTTGGCCCGTGACTTCAAGATGCCAAATTATCAATTAGAATATCAAGAATGATTATAAAATACCTGCATGTGTTTGGGCTATTATGGATTCCTAGAAAAGGAATTGCTCTATTGGTAGGATTATTAGTTGGTTCGACAGTTTGTGCAATGGCAAACAAATCTGTATGGGCTACCATGGCAAGATCTCTAAGATCTATAAAGTTTAAAAGGAGTACATAAAAGTACAGTAGGCTTCTATTTGTGTTTGCGTATGTGTGTTTTAAAGAGGCTACATGGATGCATTATGTGTACATGTGCATGGAATATTTCTGGATGCCACACATGGAACTTTTAAAAGAGGTTGGCTTTGGGGAATGGAACTAGTCTGGACTGTGAAGTTAAAACATTTAAAAATATATGTATATGTTATTTTTAATAATGACACTTTTTTTTTACATTTGTAAAAGCTATTTTTGACACTTATTTTTTAATAGATACTGTCAATTTGCCTTCTGAAATATCTTATTAAAATATTTATTTATTTGGTTATATGTATTATTCACATTAGTGATGAAAATAAATAAACTTAACTATATGAAAAATTTCCAGTAAATACCCTAAATGTTTGTGGATTCCACTTGTATTTCTAATTTCTTAAAACAAAAACCAAGTGAGGCAACTCATCATTTATGGAGCTCATGCTGTATGCTAGATACTCTTCTAGAAATCTTTCCAAGCTATCTGATTAAATCCTCTCTACAGCCCTGTGAGGTTGACATCATTGCCCTTTTGTATTTGTAGATGAGGTAACAGCTTCAGGAAGATCAAGTGACTTTTCCAGTGGTGGGTCCAGTATTGGAGTACAGGTTTTTATGATTTCATACCCATGTTCTTTCTACTATACCATATAGACATAACAAGTACTTTATGCAGCAAATATGGAAATTTCATTTTTTATCTATTTTTTTCTCTACTTGTGCTGCTTCAGCAATCCTGGGCAGCTATTCCTTTGTTCTTGGTTATTTCTAGGTTGAGCTGAAATGAAGCAGTTTGCCTTTGTTCAAATTCTACTTCTGACACTTGGCAACCATCTGTCCTCAGGCAAGTTACTTAATTTCTCTAAACCCCAGTTTCATCATTTGCAAAATGGAGATGGTAGAAGTGCTAACCTCAGAGTTATAAGGAGGTAGTGAAATAATGCATGTAGAGCCTTTGATGTGGGGCCTGTTAAATGTTAGCTGCTGCTACCACCATCATCATTGGTGTGGTGATTGTTACAGTAATAGTTCATCCAGGGCTTTGCTTGTTAGATAGTTTGATCATTCTTTTGCTTATCTAATTATCTAATCTGCCCAAAGGGTATTATTTTAAAATCCATTGGTCAGTAATTATTTTTAGTTACTAAAAGTAATTTTGTGTTCTTCAAGAAAAATAAAGTATGGCTGCACAAAAGGTTGTGATTTTAAGTATGAATCCTGAATACTATCACAATAAAGAGTGGTAATAGTATTTTAAAAGAGACTTTGTAGGAATCTTTATTTAAAAAACTTAGCAAGTTTCTTTTTCCAGAGTAGAAGGAACATGGAGTGGTGGGCCCTAGTTTTTACATTTTGCCACACCATATTTTTGAAGGGGTCTAAGTAAATAATATTTAGATTTCAGCTCATGTCATTTCTATGTTGTTTTTGTGTTTTATCCCAAAGATAGAACATAAAGGTAATAAATTATATTCTTACAATTCTGTTAAAAATGTTTTGAAGCTGCTGCTTCTTTTTTTTTTTTTTTTAGAGACAGAGTCTCACTTTGTCATCCTCAGTAGAGTGCTGTGGCGTCACAGCTCACAGCAACCTTCAGCTCTTGGCTTAGGCGATTCTCTTGCCTCAGCCTCCTGAGTAGCTGGGACTATAGGTGCCCGCCACAACGCCTGGCTATTTTTTGTTGCAGTTTGACCAGGGCTGGGTTCGAACCCACCACCCTCGGTATATGGGTGCCCTGCTCACTGAGCCATAGGCGCTGCCCGTGAAGCTTCTTTTTAATGGCTTATAATTATTTTTATGACTTTTCAATGAAATATGTGGGGTCTGATAGCTTATCACTGAAGTTCAGTTAGGTTCTGAGGTAGGGAAAATGAAAAACAAAGATTTAAAAGCACTTACTATATTTACTTGAAATTTTGATTTAAAGTTAGGAGTTAGGATAAAGTGAAGAGGAGTAAACTTGAGTCAACCCTGACCTTTAACCACTGCTTTTATTGTGGAAGAAACACATTCCTTTTGCTTATTTTAGAGGAATTTATTGATAAAAAGAAAGCATTCATTTATATTTCTTTAGATACAATTTTATAAGAAATAACCATCCAGTTTGTTTAAAAATTCTAGGAATATATAAAGAACTATTATTAATTGCATATTATTTTTGCCATATGAGATTTAAACTAATTTAGTATAAATTATATCTTGTAACTTATGTGGGATCATCTGAAGAAATGTGTTGATACCTATACAAAAGGACTTGGAGAATAATTACTCAATTTTAAATGATTATAGAGGACTATAGTTTTTGCAACTTTCCTTTAATAAGATTTTTCCATGAATTATTTGATGCTGAACTTTAATTTGGAATGAAGATTCTAATTATGGTTCTGCCCTTATGGAAAATGTGATTTGCTTTATAATGATCCCCTTTATGATGTGGTTTTCCAGAAACACATTGTGGCAAAAAGCTGGTATTCTGCATGTCCTTTAAAAATGACTCCTAATATAGCTAACATTTCATTTGCTTGTGCAGTTTAATAATATGGCCAGCAGATGGCGATACAATATTATAAAAAGCCTTAATGTGGGAAACCTTGTTGATCTATGTGAGAAAACATTTTCACTTTAAAAATACTGTGCTGAATTTTTTTAAAATCACAAAAACTATGATACAATCTTTTTATTTTGTTAAAGTCCATTTTTATCTGTAGGTGAGCTTCTGAAATTGTTGGATGAATTTAGCAGGGAGCCAGTCGATACCTTTCCTTCTTTGGAATCTTTATGTCAGTGGGCAAAAAATGTGGTTAATCTTATACAGAGTAAAATATTCTTAAATATTACTTACAAAAAATACATTTATTTTATTTACAAATAGCTTCAATGATTGCAAAGATAAATTCTATAGCAGCACTGTCTAGTAGAACTTTCTGTGGTAGTGGTAATAATGTTCTATACTTGCGCTGTTAATTACAGTAGCCACTAGTACTGTGTGACATGTGAGCACTTAAAATGGTGGCTGGTGTGACTGAAAAACTGAATTTCTAATTTTAATTAATTTAAATAGTCACATGTGATTAGTGGTTACCATATTGGACAGTACAGTTTTGGATCTGAGTCTTCTGTTGGGGAAGTGGGGTGAGGAGAGGGACATGGGCTTGGATACTGTGCATGTAAAGTGGTTCTGACACCTTCCTTCTGTGCTTACTTGCATTTCACGGGCAGCTCCCTTCTGTGATGATAATCACTCGTGATCAACATGTCCTTGCTTCTGTTGGGTAGTCTCAGGTTTCAGAGGAGCTCTCCTAAACAAACAAAAAAGACCTGTTAATCTTTTCATCAGTTTGTTTGGGTGAAAGCTCTTGTGGTATAAATCAGATTAATTTGATATCTTTGTGGACACTTGTTGATAGACAATCTTGTGTTCCAGAAGTAAGACTGTTATATAAATAAGAAGTGAAAATGCTTATAGAGTACTCAATAAAATATAACATTTCACATACTCATAAAACCACTTAGCTACTCATTAATTTTCAACATTAATGTGCTAATTAAAGACCATTCTTAGATATTTACCAAGGCCATGCCAAGTGGCAACAATTTGTAATTGAGATGGAAGAGTTTTGAAAATTATGGCCCTATACTTCTTTTAGGCTTCCCTCCCCTGAGGTTCCAAACTAAGACAGATTTTTGACAAATTACTCACGTTTCCTTTTCCTTCTTTTTAATGAGTGAGGCT
This sequence comes from Perodicticus potto, assembly GCA_963574655.1. Lineage (NCBI taxonomy): Eukaryota > Metazoa > Chordata > Mammalia > Primates > Lorisidae > Perodicticus > Perodicticus potto. The sequence continues at coordinate 33,436 of CAUYRH010178020.1, forward strand.
TTGTAGTGACATCTTTTTCTTCCACAACTAAGTTTCTCTCTGTCAAATAATATTGAACAGTTTTGATTGTCCTTTTAATAAACAAAAATGGATGGCAGTAATCTTCTAAGTATATTGTAAAATTAAATTTTAAGGAAATTAAAATATTGAGTGTTATAAGCCAGAGATATATTAATAAACATTGATTAAGTATGTGATTTTTAAATGTGATTTTTAATTTGAGTTTTTAAATAACGTGTGTTATTTTAAAGAAGGCAGTAGAAAGCATGATCCATGTTTATGGATCTCTGGTCACTGTTTAGATGCTTTGTTAAGCATCTCATTATTTTCACTTAGTTTTGTTTTTCTTTTTATTTCTAATAAAGTTCCCTTTGCAAAATTAAAATAAATATGTTGTCAATCATTGGAAGTTATTTTCATTTCTCAGTTTTCAGTGTTATTTAATACTTTGTTATTAATGCTATTTATTTTTATCTCAGAAAAATATTTAGCAATTATACCCTAATAAGACTATTACACATATACTATATAACAATACTAGCTGCTGCTCACATGAATGAAAAGACATGAAATCTTATGTTAGTTCTCATTTTAGTTTTCTGATCATTTGTAATTCTGTAGTTGTATTATTCTTAAATCATTTTACAACTGTGAAACATCATACATGTAAAAGTATATATGTAAAGTGCACAGGTACAGTTTAAAGAACAATTAGAAAATAAACATTCCTATACTTTCAATACAGCCAACAAACAGCATATTACAGTATTCCAGAAGACCCCTGTGTGCCCCTCCTGTGTGGCCTCTTCCTTTCTCCTGGGAAAGAACACTGTCCTGTGTTTTGTGTTTGTTCGTGTCTTTCCTTCTCTCTTCTTTTTATTTTGAACTTCATGTAAGTGAAATCTTACATAAAGTGAAGTTATTTTGAACTTCATGTAAGTGAAATACTTCATGTAAGTATTATTATTTTGAGACTTGCTTCATTCACTCTATGTTTTCAGATATATCCGTGTTGATAAATATAACTTTAGTTCATTATTTGTCTTTCGGTAAACTTTGAAAATAAAGTATACAGCAAGACACATCAAAATGCAAAGCTTGAAGTTTTACAAAATGAATACATCTATGAAACCACCTTCCAGATCGAGATAGTGGATATCAGCTCTTCAGATACTCTCTTGCTCTCTCCCAGTCATTTATCACCCCTTCCCCAAAAGGTAACCATTATTCTGTGTTATGTCACCATAGATTAGTTAAAACTGTTTGTGATCATAAAGTATGTTCACTTTTGTTTCTGGCTTCCTTTGCTCAACATTATGCTGGGAGATTTATCCATGTTGTTGGATTTAGCAATGGATTTTTTTATTACTGTGAATATATCACAATTTACATATCCATTCTGTTGTTAGTCTTTTGGATTGTTTCCAGTTTGGGGCATTACAAGTAATTCTACAATAAACATTCTTTTACATGTCTTTTAGTATACCTATGTATACATTTTTTTTTGAATATTGACTTAGAAGTATAATTATAGTAGACATTGTCAAAGAGTTTTCAAAGTGGCCATACCAATTTACATTTCCATTAAGATTTGAAAGTTTCCATGGCTCCCCCTATCCTTGCCAATACTAGGCTTGCCAGTTTCTTTTAATTTTAGCAATTGTGGTATGATGGATGTGTAGTTTTAATTTGTATTTTCCCTTGTGCTTAATGACACTGAGCGTTTTTTTTTAAATGCTATTGACCATTTGGATATCCTCTTTTGTGAAATTCTCATTTGAGTCTTTGACCTTTTTTTTTATTCCCTTTTTTAAAGGATATAAAAAATGGCTTGTGTTTTTGTTGTTGATTTGCCTTTATATATTCTGGATACCAATTATTCAGGACACCAATTTTATGTTGAGTTGCACATAACCTTTTTCTACTCTGTAGCTTGCATTTTTACTTTCAGTGTTGTATTAGTCCTTGTTGTGCTGCTGTAACAGAATAGCTGAGACTGGGTAATTTACAATGAACAGGATTTTGTGGATCACAATTCCGGAGGCCAGGGAATCTATTATCAAGATGTCAGCGTTTCTATTCTGTTATCTTATGGTGGAAGGTGAGAGAAGGAAGGTGGAAGAGAGAGAAAAGGAGAGGAAAAGAGAGAGAGAAAGAGAGTGAGAGAAGTGGGGCCAAACTAACTCTTTTATTAGGAATCCATACCATTAATCCATTAATGACATCGGAGCCCTCTTGGCCTAATTACTACTGCTTAATGGTCCCACATCTTAATACAGTTACAATGTCAATTACACATTGAGTTTTGGAGGAGGCAAACATTCAAATCATAACAACTGGTATTTTCTGTTGAATGTTATTTTCATACAGTTTTATTTGTTCATTGTCTCTATTGTGTATATGTTTGTTTCCCATTTGCGAATTCTTACCTTGCCTGTTACAAGATCATAGAATACTCTCTGACTTGCTTATGTTATTTTTTAGAAGCTTTCTTATTTTACCTTTCTCATTTCTTTATGTGGTACATCTGGAATTGATTTTTATGTATGAAGTAAGGTAGGGCTCATGGCTAATTCCCTCTGCCCTTTTTATTTCTATTTATTTATTTTTGAGATAGACTTTCACTCTGTTGCCCTGGGCTAGAAGGCCATGGCATTAGCCTGGCTCATAGCAACCTCAACCTCCTGGGCTCACATGATCCTCCTGCCTCAGTCTCCTGCTAGCTGGGACTATAGGTGCCCACTAGGATGCCCAGCTAGTTTTTCTATTTTTAGTAGAGACGGGGATCTCACTCTGGCTCAGGCTGGTCTTGAACTCTTGAGCTCAAGGGATCCTCCCTAAGATTATAGGCGTAAGCCGCTGTACCTTGTCCTAGCATTATTATTTAAAAGCCATTGTTTCCCTACTGCTGTACTTGGTACCATTATTGTAAACCAGGAAATCATATTTGTGTGGGTTTTCTTCTGGTTTCTAGTTTGTGTGCTAATATCACCCTGCCTTAATTACTATAGTTGTATAATAAATGTTCATTTTTAGGAGTGTAGTGTAATCCCTCCAACTTTCTTCTTCCTTAAGATTGCCTTGGCTCTTCTTGGTGTTTTGCATTGCTATATAAATTTCAGAATTAGCTCATCAGTTTCACTTACATACAAATGTACAGAAATACACACAAACCCTGTTTTTATATATATGTGTGTGTGTGTGTGTATATATATATATATATATATATATATATATATATATTTTTTTTTTTTTTGAGACAGTCTCACTTTGTCACCCTAAGTATAGTGCTGTGGCATCTTAGCTCACAGCAACCTCAATCCTCTTGCCTCAGCCTCCCAAGTAGCTGGGACTACAGGTGCCTGCCATGGCGCCCACCACAGTGCCCGGCTATTTTCTTAGATACAGGCTGTTCTCAAACTCCTGAATTCAAGCAATCCACCCTCCTTGGCTTCCTAGAGTGTTAGGATTATAGATGTGAGTTACCACGCCTGGCTCCACTATTGAGATTTTCTTATCATAAATTCATTGAATCTTCCCAAGATCAACTTGGAAAGAATTGATATTCCTATAGTATGGAATTATACCTGGGCCCCAGGCAAGCATCATCTTTTTTTGTCTCTATTGTTTTACCTTTTCTAGAAAAGTCATGAGTGGAAGCATAAGTTGTGTAGTCCTATGTATCTGGCCCTTCCACTTAAAATATTATTTCTGAAGTTCTTACTGTTTTATGCATCATTAATTCCTTTTTCTTCCTGAATGGTATTTCATCGATGAGTACACCATATTTTGTTTATCGATTCACCAGTTCATGGATATTTGGATGGTTTTCAGTTTGGCTGTGATGAGCTGCTATGGACATTCATTGCAAGTTTTTATTTGGACACATGTTTTCTATTTTTCTTGGGTAGATGTATAGGAAAGGGTTGTGTGGTCAGTGTACTTTTTAACTTTTAAAACATTTTTTAGGCTTTTAAAACATTTGTGGTGGCTCATGCCTGTAACCCTAGCACTGTGGGAGACTGAGGCTGGAGGATCCCTTGGGCTCAGGAGTTCAAGACCAGCTTGAGCAAGAGCAAGACCTAGTCTCTAACAAAAATTAAAAAAATTAGCTGAGAATGGTGGTGTATGCCAGTAAGTCCCAGCTACTCAGCAGGCTTAGGCAGGAAAACGCCTCGAGCCCAGAAGTTTGAGATTGCTGTGAGCTATGATGATGCAACTGCACTTTAGCTAGGATGACAAAGTGAGATGCTATCTCAACAAATAATCAGTTCCCCTGCCCCAAACCAAATTTTTAAACTGTTTTCAAAATTGGCTGTTTCATTTTATATCTGCTATTGTCAATTTGTGAGTATTCCAGTTTCTTCACATCTTCATCAATTAGTGGCGTCAGTAGTTTTGATTTTTTTCATTTTATTTATTTTTTTAATTTTTATCTTTTTTTGAGACAGAGCCTCAAGTCAGAGCCTCAAGACAGCCTCAAGACAGAGCCTCTGTCACCCTGGATAGAGTGCCATGGCATCACAGCTCACAGCAACCTGCAATTCCTGGGCTCAAGTGAGTCTCCTGCCTCCGCCTCCCAAGTAACTGGGACTACAGGTGCCCGCCACAACGCCCGGCCATTTTTTGGTTGCAGCCCTCATTGTTGTTTGGTGGGCCCAGGCTGGATTTGAACCCGCCAGCTCAGGTGTACGTGGCTGGCGCCTTAGCCTGTTGAGCCACAGGTGCCAAGACTATTTTGTTCATTTTAATGGGTATGCAGTGGTATCTCATTGTGGTTTTTAATTTGCACTCTCTAATGACTAATCACACTGAACATCTTTTCATGTGCTTATTGGCTATTTGTATATTTACTTTAGAGAAATGTCTGTTCTAATAGTTATCTGCTCCCCATGAACCCAACATACAGTGGTGAGACAAGCATAGGATAATCTTCATAGACATTTCTAAAAAGGAGGATAATGGAAGGCACAAAGGAGTCACTGGTTCAAAACAATTGTGAGATCCAGATAGGCAGGTATTGGAATTAATTCTCATGACTTAGAAATAATTCCCATGACTCTTGGCTCCTCATAGTGGGCTCTCCATTTCATTTTCTCAGTTTTCCTTCCCTTTCATGAAAGGTAGCATGTGATTTTTGTAGAATAGTTTTCACAGCCTGTTTCCTTCCAGAATAATTTTGGGGACCCAGTAGCCTCTTTTCATTTTATATTGTTTTTATCTAAGTTTCAGGAGGCAATGATTTTGCTGATAAAATTTTCTCAAAAACTATGTAGACCTTTTGTATTTCCCATTTGGGCTCACGACATTAGACAAAAGCCATGTCTGATCTTTTTGAGAGAGAGTCATTTTAAAACTTGGGCTGCTTCTGAGAAGATTGAGGACAACATTGTTAAACATTTTGCAGAGCCTGTTCTTTGAGAGGATCTGTGGGCACATCCTCAAATCTCTTTAAAGGGTTCCATCTATAAATGCATAGTACTGTGATGTACTACCTTTTATATTTTAATAAAAGTTTTCATACACACCAGTGGCTGTGTCTGTAGGCAGTGCCCTAACTTTCCTTGGATGTCCTTCTGTCCTTCTTAATTTAGGGTATTTTGACACTTGGAAAGGCTGAGAAGTTTTAGATAAAGTGTTGGTTTCATTTTCTTTGTTCAGTTTGTTACTCTTGCATTTGTAACTGATAGGAAATACTTTGTAAATCTTTTTAGCTATATTACCCACCTACCTCATCAGACGCATTTTGTAATTTACAGGTTACTGAAGGTGATAGAGTGGCTTTCCATCCTGCTTACTCTCTTGTACTCTTGATTGTTTACTTTGATGGAAGTAAAGGTGATATCACTGAAGGTGATAGAGTGGCTTTGTACCACTGTACAAACTGGATGCCACTTCCTCCAGTTTTCAGTCGCATGTTTCTTAGTTTCTTTTGAGCCATTACTGGCAATACCCTCAATCTCCAGATCTCTACTAATAGCTTTAGGACACTAATGTCTTTAGCACATTTCTCACAATCTTTATAGCCTGTGCACACCACCCAGTTCCAAAGATGTGTCTACATTTTTAGGCTGTACCTTACTTTCAAGTACCAAAATCTGTATTACTCCAAATTTTAGCAGCTTAAAACAACAAACATTTTCCCATGGACGTGGCTTAGCTGGGTCTTCTGAGTTAGGTTCTCCTATAAAGCTGCAACCACAATATTAACTGGGGTGGTTCCAAAAGAAGACTTGTCTAGGAGAGAATCCACCGATCTTACTCATGTTGTTAATAAGGATTCAATTCTTTGTGAATTATTGATCTGAGGGCCCCAACTTTGCTAGCTGTCATCAAAAAGTCTTTTTCAATTTTCTCCCATTTGGGCTTCTCCACAGGACACCTCACTACATGGCACCTGGCTTCTGTCAAGGTAAACAATCAAGAGAACAAGAGAGTAAGCATGATGGAAGCCAGAGCCTTTTTCAAAGCTAATCTTGGAAGTAATAGCTCATCACTTTTGCTAGATTCTGTTTATTAGAAACAAGTCACTAGGTTTAGTCTGCACTTAAGGGCATGGCATGTGGGCACAAATACCAGGAGCTGGGGACAATTGGGAGCCATCCTAGATGTGCCTAACACATGGCTAGAGCAAATACTCAAAATACAAAGGCAAATGATTAGAAGGATTAAAATGGAATACTATGAAATAGTCAGTGAACACAAATGAAGGCAGGGAAGGAAGAAAAGAAGAGTGCAGAGGAGATGGGACAAAATCAATAGCAAAATGACAGAATAAATACAAGCATATTAATAATGTCATTAAATATAAATGAACACTGGAAACCAAAGACAGTGATTGTTAGCTTGGATAAAAAAGCAAGAACTATCTTTATATTATTCACAAGAGGCATACTTAGCATACAAATAAAAATAGGTTTAAAACGAAAGGAGGCAAAGAAATATACCATGGAAGCAAGAATTAGAAAGCTAGAATAGTTATATTAAATATCAGGTAAAATAGACTCCAAAACAAAGAGAATTACAAAAGACTAAGCCATTTTTAATAGTAAAAAAGTCAATTCATAGGCATGACAAAATGATTATGTAGTTAGCAAATAATAGAGCTTCAAACACATAGAGCAAAACCCAACAGAGCTAAAGGGTGAAATAGGCATAAGCATTATTGAATTTATTATTTCTTGGGAATTGATGTAACAGTTTGAACAACCAAAAACTCAAGTGCGATGTAGACTTGTAGATGACTTTGAGTTACCACAACCTAATTGACACTTGTAGATACCCCATCGAATAACTGCAGAATATGCATTCTTCCAGTGCACATGCAGTATTTACCCAGGCCATAAAATACATCTCCAGTGTTCTTAAAACATTGAATTTACACAGACCATGTTTTCTGACCTCATTAGAATTGAATAAAAAAAAATCAACAATAATAGTACATCAAGAAAAGCCCTGAAATGTTTACAAGAAAATTCACTTCTGGGCTGGGTATGGTGGCTCACACCTGTAATCCTAGCACTCTGGGAGGTCAAGGTGGGTGGGTTGCCTGAGCTCACAGGTTTGAGACAAGCCTGTGCCAGAGTGAGACCTTGTCTCTAAAAATAGCTGGGCATTGTGGTGGGTGACTGTAGTCCCAGCTGCTTGGGAGGGTGAAGCAAGAGAATCACTTAAGCCCAAGAGTTTGAGGTAACTATGAGCTATGATGCCACAGTACTCTACTGAGGGCCACAAAGTGAAACTCTGTCTCAAAAAGAAAAAGAAAAAGAAAATTCACTTCTGATTAACTGTGGGTCAAGGAAGATGTCACAGAGAGATTTAGAAGATTTTAAAAAATCAAATGATAAAGAAAATACAAAATTCGTGGGATGCACTGAAGTAGGGCTTATGGGGAAATTCAAACCTCTTAATGCCTTGTGTCAAGAAAGAAGAAGTATCTAAAGCCAATGGTCAAAGCTTCCAAAATTGGAAGCTTGGAAAATAAGAGCCTTCTGGACTTAATGTCAATGGAATGAAGGTAATGGAATAGTGGAAATGAATGGAAAGTAATTCAACAGAAAACAGTATAGAAAAACCCAAAATTGATTTTTGAAGAGATAAATAAAATTCTTAAGTTTTAGTTAGATTGATCAAATAAAATAAAAAGAAATATATTGACAAATATGAAAACCTATAGTATTGTAATTTTTGCTTGTGATTTCACTTTTTTTTTTTTTTTAAAGAGATAGAGTCTTGCTCTGTCTCTGAGGCTAAAGTGTAGTGGCATGATCATAGCTCCCTGCAGCCTCAAACTCCTGGGCTCAAGTGATCCTCTTTCCTCAGCCTCCTGATTAGCTGGGAATACCTGACCCACTAATTTTTTATTTTTATTTTTGTAGAAAAAGACTCTCACTATGTTGCACAGGCTAGTCTCAAAGTCCTATCCCCACGTGACTCTCCCACCTTGGTCTCCTATGGTGCTGGGATTATAGGTATGAGCAAACATGTCTGACTTATAACTCCCCTTTTTATTTTATAAGATTAAAAAGACAGATGCATTATAGCATTATAAATATATGTTAATTGGTACACAATATAAATAAGAAAGTTGGGAATGAAACTGTAAAAGTGGAATTTTTGTATGTGATTGAAGTTTAAAATTTGTTGTAACTTAAGGATATTTTCCTTAATCTCCATGATAATCACAAAGGAAATATAGACTATGCACAAAGGCAATGAGAAGGGAATCAAAACATGTCAAGACAAGAAAATGAACTAAACAGAAAGGAAGGCAGTAAGAGAAGAAATAAGGGAAGATAATGGTATAAGACATACAGGAAAAAATAACAAAATGGAAATAATAAATCCTTCTCAGTAATTATTTTAAATATAAATAGTTTAACTTCCCAATCAAAAGACATAGATTGGCAAAACTGATTAAAAACAAAAACAGGCTCCAACTGTATGCTGCCTACAAGACACTCACTTTATATCTAATAACATACCTGGCTGAAAGTGAAAGGATGGAAGATAATATATACCATGCAAACAGTAACCAAAAGTAACCAGGGTGGCTATATTAATATCTGACAAAATGGACTGTAAATAAAAAACAGGAGAAAAAGAAAGACATTATATAGTGATGAAAGAGTCAAGTCACTAATAATATATAATAATTATAAACATATATGCACCAAACCTCAGAACTCCTATAAGCATGAAACAAACTATATTATAGAATTATAATAGGAAATAAATCTGCAATAATATTGGAGACTTCAATACCACTTTTGAAGATGGGTAGAACAACCAAAAAATTCATAAATAGAGGACTTAAACCATCATATAGACCAGTGGTTCTCAACCTGTGGGTTGCGACCCCTTTGGGGGTCAAATGATCCTGTCACAGGAGTTGCCTAAGACCATCCTGCATATCAGATATTTACATTACGATTCATAACAGTAGCAAAATTACAGTTATAAAGTAGCAACGAAAATAATTTTATGGTTGGGGGTTGCCACAACATGAAGAACTATATTAAAGAGTTGCGGCATTAGGAAAGTTGAAAACCACTGCTATAGACCAATTGGGCCTAACAGACAAAAAATATTCTAGCCAACAATAGAAAATGGAACATTCTCCAAAATACACTGTATGTTAGGCCACAAAACCAACATATAAGAAGATTGAAATCTGGCTTGGCGCCCATTGCTCAGTGGTTAGGGTGCTGGCCATATACACCAAGGCTGGTGGGTTCAAACCTGGCCTGGACCAGCTAAACAACGACAGCTGTAACAAAAAGTAGCTGTTGTGGCAGGTGCCTGTAGTCCCAGCTACTTGGGAGGCTGAGGCAAGAGAATTACCTAAACCCAAGAGTTTGAGGTTGCTGTGAGCTGTGACACCAGGGCACTCTACCCCGGGTGACATAGACTCACTCTCTCTCTCAAAAAAAGAAATCACACAGTATATTTTCTCATTATGACAGAGGTAAATTAGAAATCAGTAGCAAAAGGAAAAGTGGAATCCTTTTTTTCTAAGATCAGGAACAGGCAAGGATACTCTCTTTTGTCATGTGTATTTAAGATAGTACTGAAAGGGTGGCACCTGTGGCTCAAAGGAGTAGGGTGCCATCCCAATATACCTGAGCCAAACCCAGCCCTGGCCAAAAAACAAACAAACACAACAACAAAAAACAAGACAGCACTGAATATTCTAGCCAGAGCAATTGGCAAGAAAAATAAATAAAAGGAATCCAAAGTGGAAATGAAGGAGTAAAATTATCTTTGTTCACAGACAACATGATTTTAGATGTAGAAAACCATAAGGATTTTATTTAAGAAAGAACTAATTTGATTTAGCTTAGTTGCAGGATACAAAATCAACACACAAATAATTTTATTTTTATACGACAATAGTGAATAATCTGAAAAGGAAATTAAGAGCATAATACCATCAGAAAGAATAAATTAGTTAAGAATTAGCAAAGTATCTTAAGAATGGAAGAAAAAGTATCCAATATACTCAGCCCTACTATGAAGCTAATCTTTAGCTTTCATAACTTTGGGAATTTTTATTTATTTGTTTGTTTATTTATTTATTTATTTTTTGAGAGAGAGCCTCAAGCTGTCACCCTGGATAGAGTGCTGTGGCATCACAGCTCACAGCAACCTCCAATTCTTGGGCTCAAGCGAGTCTCCTGCCTCTGCCTCCCAAGTAGCTGGGACTTTACAGGCGCCTGCCACAACGCCCGGCCATTTTTTTTTTTTTTTTTTTTTTTGATGGCAGCCGTCGTTGTTTGGCGGCCCCAGGCTGGATTCCAACCTGCCAATTCAGGTGTACGTGGCTGGCGCCTTAGCCTGTTGAGCCACAGGCCCTGAGCCAACTTCGGGAATTTTTAAATGCTCCCAACTCTTTTGTAGACATGGTCAGCGAGCATGAAGCTGAGTTATCTTAGGAAAATCTGTAAATTCTGTTAGCTAGTGTTAGATTATGACTTGACTCTCACATTGCTTTTAAATCTAGATGGTAGCAGTAATGACACAAGAAAATAGAAAGCATTTTTTCTTTCTGTCATACTGAGAATATCACACTAACAAAGATTCCAAAGGGAAGAATTAGAGCTGGAGTTGCAAAAGCATAGTGACCTTTGTGCTCTGGCTTAATTTATCATGCTGAAACCATACAGAAATACCTATTTACTTACTTTTTTGTTCCATCCATTTTTTGTGGATTTTGTATGTTTGGAATCTAGAATTGCTCTACAAGTGCTATCTTATTATCCTTCAAAATAACGCTCATTTTATAGATGAGGAGTCAGAGACTTTTTGCAGAGATGATGCTGAGGAGATGGTAGACCTTTTTCCTACTATTCAACAAATGACATGTTTTGAGCCATTTCTCCCATGGAAATTGGGTTCTGAGCTACTCTTCCGTGTTTCCTGCAAAGCTTCCATGGTTATCTTCTGCTCAGATATCCTCCTGCTTCTTTTTCCCAATGTTGCGACAACTTTGCCTCAGTTGATCCCATTTTCCAGATTGCTCTCTCGGATCTAGGGGGATATTTTGTAAAAGTGCCTTCTCTCTTGTTATCTGTAGTACTCTCCTGAGTGGTACTCGTCTTTTGCCTCCTTTGCTGCTGTCGTATTTCGTGATATGTTGGTGTAGACGTTTCTCTCAGTCTGTGCAGATGACATACTGGATTTTGATCCACAAAAAATGGATGGAACAAAAAAGTAAGTAAATAGGTATTTCTGTATGGCTTCGGCATGATAAATTAAGCCAGAGCACAAAGGTCACTATGCTTTCGCAACTCCAGCTCTAATTCTTCCCTTTGGAATCTTTGTTAGTGTGATATTCTCAGTACAGGCAGTCTCTAAGTTACAAACATCTGACTTACAACTCACATTTATGAATGGCAGATATCACGGTAAATCCCCGAGGTACAAACATCCAGATGTCATGTGACTCACACTTATGATCTTAGCCTGTTACAGCAATAGGTAAATGCACCTGTTCCAACTTACATACAAGTTCAGCTTAAACACAAACCTATAGAACCTATCTCACTTGTAACCTGGGGAGCGCCTGCAATTATTCTATTAAAGGTTCTTTTTCAGAAATTCTTTTCTGAATTGTTTGAGGTTTCCTTTTCCTTCTTGATAGTTACTGAAGAGACATTTGATTGCATATTAAAATGGACTTAAAATTTCAATCTGTATTTGCTTCTTTCTTGTCCTGATCATATGCTTACAGCTTTACTTCCTCCCTGTTTTGAATTCTGTTCTAATTTCTGTTAGTAGCAGAAATAAAATCTCGCCTATTTTTAACTTGTTGGACACTGGCAGGATTCATCACAACAAATAAAGTTACTATTTAAATTTCCTTTTGCTTGATAGAGCAGAATCACGATTGCTATCAAATGAAACTATCTTATTTTTTTATTTTTTTTATTTTTATTGAATCATAATTGTGTACATTGGTGCAATCATGGGGTGCAGTGTGCTGACTTCATATACAATCTGAAATATTTTCATTGCACTATTTAACATAGCCTTCATGGCCTTTTAATCACTATATGAAGACATTTATATTCTATATTTAGTAATTTTCACTTGTACCCTTCTAAGATGCACCGTAAATGTGATCCCACCAATCACCCTCCCTCCACCGAAACTGTCTTTTGATAGAAAAAATCTAACTTTTATTTTTACTGGGGACCAAGTATAATAAATATGATAGAATGTTTCTTTTTCTTTGAAACCTGTGCATACTTCCAAACCCTGAGGGAGGGTCAATTTAAAAAGCTGCAAGGAGATGGTAGAATATGTTCTAATTAATATTATACCTAAATCGAGAGGGTGAGCACCTTCTTAGTCATCAGACCTGGTTTTTATTCATGTTTTCTGTTAAATTGCAGACAATGATCATCTTCTTCCACACACTAATTTATGTTTGTACTCATTAAGACAACGACCTTGATTTCTAACATTTGCTTAATGAGCTTCAGTTTCTAAAAATCAGCTTGTTTTACTGAGTTTAATTTAGATGTTTCGGCCAAACACATAGGAAAGTTCCCTCAATTCAACAATTTGGTATTGGTTTGCTGAGTGTATAGGATTGTTAGGATTGTATCATTGCTGGGCTAAGACTCAAAAATTGTTACTTTTGTGGAATTTGTAATCTGAGCAGACATTTCTGTCCATGAAAAAAGTAATCAGCAATCCAGGGAAATGTTATAAGGATACTTATACATATTCTAGGTGATCATAATATTATTTATTAATAATAATAATAATAATAATCAACTCTGTAAATTGACCATCCCTGGGACTGTAACAAACTAGTCAATCTGTGGAGGTGGTCGACATAAGGAACTTCCATTGTATATGTGGTGCATATCCAGTCTATGAACATTGAGTCAACTCAAGGAGGTGGCTAATATGGAGGTTCTACTGTATTTTGTTGTGCATTGCCAAAAATTCTACAGGCATCTGGAGAAGGACAAGAAATCAGTGTGGTTTTGTGAAAACAGTAAGCCCTATGAGTGGCTAAGAACTAGTGCAGACCTCTGAATTACGGCTAATGCTTGAGTATGAATAAAGGGGATATGCAGACAGTCTGGGAGCAGCAGCCTCAGCCATATAATTCCACATTACACCGAAAATTAGGAAAATGTTGGGAGATTTGCTGTAGTTCAGCCATAAATTTTGTGGGTGAACTCTGACCTAGTTGTCCTTATGTTCTGTGGCTTGGTCAGCTCCAGGCTTACATTTTGGGTCTATCTTGTTCTGGAGACTTACTCTGCGTCCTTCTCCTACAGCACATATCTTTTTAATCGCTTATTTTGCCTCTGAAGCCTTGACTCATATACAGTGTGGCCATAAAGTGGGCAGTTTAAATAGTGATGATAGTAGTGAAGTAGTGAGTAATCCAGAGACATGTCATAAGTATACTTACACATATTCTGGGCAATAATAATATTATTATTATTGGTGACTATAGCGATATTCAGCAATGAGGGATGGAGCACGTTTTCTAGGGTGAGTTCACAAACTTAATTTTCAGACCTTGCACGATGATAGCTCAGATAGTCATTCCAGAAAAAGAGTTCCAAAATTTCGTTGAAGGGTGAGCTAGGTGATGGCTTCAGTGCAGAGCTTCCCAAGGGGAGTACCTTGAAGGTGACCATAGTGATAATATTCAGCAATGAAGTATGTAGCACTTTTTCTAGGATGAGCTCATGAACTTAATTGTCAAAACCTGTATTTGTGTTTATAATGCAATCAATAGTAAATTTCAGTAAATAAGCCTCCAACTTAATAAGACATCTAGTAGGGATAGGCACTTTTTTTTTTGAGACAGAGCCTCAAGCCGTCACCCTGGATAGAGTGCAGTGACATCACAGCTCACAGCAACCTCCAATTCCTGGGCTCAAGCGAGTCTCTTGCCTCCGCCTCACAAGTAGCTGGGACTGCAGGCGCCCGCCACAACGCCCAGCCATTTTTTGGTTGCAGCTGTCATTGTTGTTTGGAGGGCCCAGGCTGGATTCGAACCCGCCAGCTCAGGTGTACGTGGCTGGCGCCTTAGCCCACTGAGCCACAGGCGCCGAGCCGGGATAGGCACTTCTTGAAATTATTAAAATAGATCAGCCTTTCTTTACCCAAAGAGATGTTGGTAGGGATAACCTAGGATTGTAATTATCTAGAACAGTGGTTCTCAACCTGCGGGTCATGACCCCTTTTTTTCCATTTGTAACAACGTGGCAATTAGGAAGGTTGAGAACCACTGGTCTAGAATATTTACACAGGAATTTGTAAGATTTTGCATGTGGGTTGAGAAATGTTTTTTCTCTTTGGCTTACTGCATTTTGCCATCTATAATGTTTACTTCTTTGCCAAATTTGAAGGAAAAATAAGGATGTGTATTATACATGGGTAGTACAACTGGGGAGTGGGGGAGCCCGGCAAGTCTCCCCTCCAACATAGGCCCACTGGGCACACAGGGTTCTTCTCATCCGGGATGATCTGGGTTCGGGTGGGAGCAGCCCCACTGGACTCTGCTGAACGTGGCGAATGGTGGAGGGCCTGCTGAGGTCAGCTGAAGCTGTGTTGGGCGAGAGGCCTGGCTGCACGGATGGTAACCAATAGCCTGACCCACCTGGCTGCCTCCATGCTGAGTGGCCCAGAAGTTCCCAGTCCACCAGCCGCAGCATCCTCCCATGTAGTGGGGAGAGAGAGACGGGGCAGCCTTCACAGGGTGGGCAGCTGGGGGAGAGCTATGTGAGCATTAACGCTCCCTACTGAGCCAGCCTCTTTCTCTAGGGGTGTTTTCCTGAGTGTTTGGGCCAAAAACATCTGCGTGCATGGCAAAACATGGCAAAATGTAGCATATCTGTTATAATTATGTTACATTACTATTACATTATGTATATTAACAGAATTGTTAGCCCACTTTGCTGGCAGAGTTTTAAGTTTTCTCCAGACCATCTGATGGATTTTCGGATCTATGACTGAGAAATTCGTGACTTTTCCCTCATTTTCATTTCCCAGTCTGGCCACAGGTTTCTGCACAGTCTTGTTTTTCTTGTCCATTGCCACGGGCAGAGTGACCAGTAGCCAGTCATTTTACTTATGGCTGCCTTTAGCTTTCTATCCACAAAATAAGAAAAATTATAGCCACTGCCAATTTAAAGAGCACTCATAGTTAAAGAAAAAGAGGTAAGGGGGTGTTTTAGTGGTAAAACTATAGAAACAGAGCTAAGAGTTAGGGTTTGTGTTGATACTAACAGTTTGAAGAGGGGCTGGGTGCAGTGGTTCATGCCTGTATTCCTGGCACTTTGGGAGGCCAGGGAGGGTGGATTGCTTGAGCTCACGAGTTCAAGACCAGCCTGATCAAGAGTGACACCCCCAGCTCTAAAAAAAAAGAAACACTAGCCCGGCGTGGTGGAGGGTGCCTGTGGTCCCAGCTACTCAGGAGGTTGAGGCAAGAGGATTGCTTGAGCCCAAGAGTTTGGAGTTGCTGTGAGGTATGATGCCACGGCACTCTACCAAGGGCATCAAAGTGAGACTGTGTCTCAAAAAGACAAACAACAACAAAAAGAAAGTTTAAAGAAACTGAAGATAAATTGTGAACCATTCTAGGATGTTTTGCTCAGTGCTAGTAAGCAATACCTTTTTATAAGTATTTTAATGTAATAAAGTCGTAATTTACTATAATTAACAATTTTTTTAATGATAAATATTTCTATGTGTCAACTCGAGCCAGTTTAGATGGGGGTGTTCTAATTTAAAAAATCATAGAAACTTAAAGAAAACTAAGGCATTATGAGAATATACATGAGAAATTTGGTATTTTCTATGTCAAGATCTCAGTTCTTGTTTCATTTAATGCTTATCCCCAAAGAATTCCTTTCTCAAATGTTCTAAATGTTTGCCTGGGTTTAAAGAGTGTGGTGGCAGGATGCTGTCCTCTCTTATTTTATAGCACTATCTGATCATCTTTACATAAAGCGGTGCCAATACAGCCAATGGTAAATATTTTAAAATGAACATTAGAAAGGGAAAAAAAAGTAGAATAAGTATAGACACTTTCCACTATTTTAGTAGTTTAGAGATTTGGTTAGAACTAGTAGAAATATTCATCTTACTAAGTTAGTGTGCCTGTGTCTTAATGCTTTGGGGCTGGTGTCACAAAATGCTTTAGACTGGGTAGCTTGTATACAACAGAAATTTATCTCTCAAGGTTCTGAGATAATGGCTTCTTGCTGCGTCCTCCTATGGTGTCAGAGGCAAGGCAGGTCTCCGGGGCCTCTCTTATAACACCACTATTCCCATTCACAATGAATCTGCCCTCATGACATCATCACTTCCCAAAGGCTCTACCTCCTAACCCTGTGGCATTCATGATTAGGTTTCAACATAGAAATGTTTTAAATTTCAAAATATTAAGGTGGTACAAATGTTTTGTTACATGGATCACTTTTGTAATGGTTGAGTTGTGGCTATAGGTATGCCTGTGACTCAAATGATGTTCAACATACCCATTAGGTAGTTTTTTGCATCCCCCACACTTGATGTCTCTGGAGTTTTACTTCCTTCTGTCCACGCGTGGGCTCAGCAGTTAGTTCAAACTTTAATGATCAACATAGAAATTTGAGGGGACACAGAAATTCAGATTATAGCAGTTTGCTTTAACATTTTTTTACATTCCATCAAATCTCTTTTAGATTGTGTATAATCTGGCATAATTGTATGTTATTTTCTATATAGTTGACACAATAAATTCAAGTATTCTCTTAAATCTGTCAAACTCAAAACACTAGATTTACATGTGAATTTAGTTTATGTGTATGAGGTTGCCATGAACTAGAGTAAATGTAATTTAAGCTTAGCATGATCTACTACATATTATCATTTGTGTCAAAAAGTTTTTTAAAAAAGACTGTGTCAGTAGCCTATAAGAATCAGTTTCATTCAGCATGAAGAAGAGAGAGTTATTATAATGGTGTATAAAGCATCCTACTCAGAGGTCATTCCTCTGTTCTAATACTCAGTCCTCAAAGTGCAGAGACTGGACTTTGGGAATTCAGAAATTGGCAACATTTTCCACACTGCTTATGATTTATAAGAGTGACAATGAAAAGACAATGAATTAACCATTTGTCTTTATAATTTTAAATTATTTTGAAAATGACATTTGAATAGCATTAATAAAATGTTTGAAAGAAACACATTGCTGTACTCTGAGACTATTGAGGTTTGGGGATGAGTGGTGACTGTATTTTGTTTTTAGTTTTCTTTCTTTCCCCTTTCTTTCTTTCCCTTCCTTTCCTTCCTTCCTTCCTTCCTTCCCTCCTTCCCTCCTTCCTTCCTTCCTTCCTTCCTTCTTTCCTTCCTTCCTTCTTTCTACAGAGTCTCTAGCTGTCACCCTGGGTAGAGGGCTGTGGTATCATAGTTCACAGCAATCTCAAACTCTTGAGCTGAAGCAATCTTCTTGCCTCAGTTTTTTTTTTTTTTTCTATTTTTTAGTAGAGATGGGGTTTCGCTTTTGTTCAGGCTGGTCTCAAACTTGTGAGCTCAGGCAATCCACCCACGATGGCCTCCTGGAGGGCTAGAATTTCAGGCATGAGCCACCGCACCCAGCTGTGATTATGTTTTGGTTTGAATTGCTTAGCTATTTAGGGCATCGTGCTAATCTAGCCACCACTATGCCAAACAAACCAATTATCTTCATGGACTCTCAAAGGCATGGACTTCATTCTTAATTGAGGAAAATAACTGATCAAACTGGCCCAGTACGAGAATACTGCTAGATGTTTGCCAACCCAACTGCATCACCAAAAATACATGCTCTTAAAAAATGGATATTCTGTTGGTTCCATGGATGGACTGTGTCCATTCATTGATACACTCATTCACCTTGCCCCTGGCGGAAGGGACTGTATTCATTCGTTTCCTGGCCAAGGAACCCATACACCTATATATACCCTGAGGCTAAAGGCCTAGAGGAGGAGACGGGGAAAGACCGGGAGAGGAATGGAGAGAGCTTCTCTCTCCCCACTTGAAATCTCTCCCTCTACCAGGAGCTTTGGTGTTTTCTGTATTCTTTTCTGTAAAT
>CAUYRH010178021.1:0-30117 GCA_963574655.1 Perodicticus potto
TGCACCACCCTGGGGGTGGGGCCCCACAAACCCCCTTGGGTGTGGTTAAAAACCGGCACACCACAAAAAAAAAAAAAAAAAAAAAAAAAAAAAAATATATATATATATATATATATATATATATATATATATATATATATACATACACTCAGCTCTGTGATACTGGGGCCAGATCATTGTGGTGGAGGATCCTGGGCACTGTGGGGTGTTGAGCAATGACCCTGGCATCAATCCATCAGATGCCTGTAGCACCCACATATATACCAGCTGTGACAACCAAAAGTGTTTCCAGACATTGCCAATACCACCTGCGAGGCAAAATCACCCCCTAGTTGAGAACCTTTGCTCTAAAATGCGTATCATCCTGTTTATTTTAGCAGATTTTTAAAAATAGCTAGACTTTTTCAAGCATGTTGATTTACATACTGGCACAATTCTTTATCTCATCATGGACTGGCCCTTTGGGCAGCATCATTCCAGAGCAAGAGGTTCTAGAAGTGCCCTGGCACATCTGAAGAGAAATCCTAGGCAGGGAAAGTGGGCAGCATTGGGTTTGGGGGTTCTAGGTCTGCCCTGTATCACTGCTGTGAACTTTAAAGGCCATGCCTAAGGGCGGCACCTGTGGCTCAAGGAGTAGGGCACTGGCCCCGTATACTGGGGGTGGCGTGTTCAAGCCTGGCCCCAGCCAAAAACTGCAAAACAAAACAAAACAACAACAACAACAAAAGCCATGCCTAAATATTAAGAAGAAAGAGTAAGGCTGGGCGTGGTATCTCACTGGGAGGCTGGGAGGCTGAGATGGTTGGATTACTGGAGATCAGGAGTTTGATACCAGCCTGAGCAAGAGCAAGAGCCCATCTCTAAAAAGTAGCTAGATATCGTGCCGGGCGCCTATAGTCCTAGCTACTCAGGAGACTTAGACAAGAGGATCACTTGAGCCCAGGAGTTTGAGGTTGCTATGAGCTATGATGCCATGGCACTTTACCGAAGGCAAAATAGTAAGACTCTGTCTAGGCTCGGCGCCTGTGGCTCAACGGGCTAAGGCGCCAGCCACGTACACCTGAGCTGGCAGGTTCGAATCCAGCCCGGCCTGCCAAACAACAGTGACGGCTGCAACCAAAAAATGGCCGGGCGTTGTGGCGGGCGCCTGTGGTCCCAGCTACTTGGGAGGTGGAGGCAGGAGACTCGCTTGAGCCCAGGAATTGGAGGTTGCTGTAAGCTGTGATGCCACATCACTCTATCCAGGGGGACAGCTTGAGGCTCTGTCTCAAAAAAAAAAAAAAAAAAAAAAGACTGTTTCAAAAAAAAAAAAAAGAAAAGAAAAAAAAAGTGAGTTCTACAGCAAAAACTTAACTAAATCGACCCTCCAACCACAAACAGTGTCATAAGTAGTCCCTTCTAGAGTCATTTTGGGAGAAGGAGGGAGGTTTGGGATGCAGGAGTGGCATATTGGTTCTAGACCTATTCTATTATAATTCTGGACTCGTGGTTTAGTTTCTTGGGGACAGGAAAAGAATTCCATGGAGTCTCTGGAGATTCACTCCTTGGACTTAAGAAGGACTTTGAAGGGGAAGAAGGTTCTAGAAAGGCTCAGCTGGTGGCTTCTCAGGGTTTTGCCAAGATGTGGATCCATCCAGAATACATGCCTGCTGCCTACTCTGTCCCTTCCAGATATGATTGGCCAGAGAAGCCGGAGCAGCAAATGTCCTGTGGAAGCGAAAGTGACCAGTGGAAGGGAGACCTTGCGGCTTCGTTCTGGGGGGGCTGCCACAGTGGAGGAAGTGGTGAGTGAAGGGGATGATGGTCTTCTAGGGCTCTTGCACCTAGAAGAACTCAGATGCTGATGTGGTGCAGCCTTGGATGAGATGCTCTTCTCAGAGTCTCAGTTTCCCTGCTTGTAGAATGGCTCTTCATTGAAAGGTGGGGAAGTAATGCTGAGGACTTGGGTGAGCTCCAGTCTGCTTTTCCCTTGGGTGGGAGCCAGGAGGGAGCTGAGCAAGAGCCACCAGAAGCTTCTCACCTTCCCCTCCCCTCCCCTGTCCAGCCTAGTGAGTTTGAGGAGGAGGCGTCCCGGAAGGTGGATGACCTGCTTGAGAGTTACATGGGCATTCGGGACCCAGAGCTGGGTAAGGGGCCAGGGTAAGCTGGGGGGTCCCTGGGGGGAGGACAGTCCATGGGAGGGGGCAGGGGTCCCAATGGGAAGTTGAGGCCTAGAGAGTGTCCCCACTGACTTCCCCTCCCACATGGCCCACAGCGTCCACCATGGTGGAGACGTCCAAGAAGACAGTGAGTGTCCAGGAGTTTGCACGCTGTTTGGACTCCGTCTTGGGCGAGTTTGCCTTCCCAGACGAGTTTGTGGTGGAGGTGTGGGCCGCCATCGGAGAGGCCAGGGAGGCCTGTGGCTAGTCTGCCCCGGGGCTGCACACAGCCCCAGCTCAGAGCCCAGTCCCCCACCCAAGCCTTGCTCCAGAACCCAGTCCAAACCTGAGCCCCAGCCCTGCTCCAGAACCCAGGCCAGCTCTGAGGTGAAGTTTCTCTCTAGAACCCGATCTAATTTGGAGATCCAATCCAGCTCTCAAACCCAGTCTTCCTCTGGAATCCAGCCCAGATCTGAGGCCACACTATGCTCCATAGCCCAGGCCAGCTCTCAGACAGAGTCCACCTCTAGAGTTCTGTCTGGCTCCAAGACCAAGCCCACCTCTGAGGCCAAGCTCAGCTCTGGAACACAGCCTAGATCCAAGACCAAGCCCTGCTTTGAATCCCAGGCCAGTTCTGAGACTAAGTTCATTTCTACAATCCAACTGAGCCCTGACATCAAGCCAAGTTCTGGAACCCAGACAAGTTCTAAGACCCCAGTCACCTCGGAGAATAATCCTACTTCAAGAACCCAGGCCAGCTCAGACATTAAGCCCTGCCTTAAGACTCAACCTGACTCTCAAACTCAAGACAACGCCATGACAAAACCACACCTGGAGACTCAGTCCAGCTCCAGAATACCTGTTACTTTTGGGACTCAGGTGAGATTCAAGAAGCAGCCCAGCTACAGAACCCAAGGCAGCTCAGGATTCAAAGACAGCACTCATACCCAACCCTCTTCAAGATCTCAGACCAGCTCAGAAACCCAGATCCATGCTGCTGCCCAGTCTGGATTCCAACCTCAGTCCTGCTCTAAAACCCACTTGCACCCAAGTGCCTCCCCCCATCCCATAGCTCAGTCTAGCTCTAGCGATGAGTTCAGCTCTGAGAGAGTGCCTGGCTCTAGAGTCCAGTCTTGTGCTGCAACCAGGCCCAACTCCAGAATTCAGACCAGCTCTGGATCCCCATCCAGCTCTGACACAAGGCCCAGCTCCAAGGCACAGCCTGGAATGGAGCCCCACTCTCCCTGCAAAGCACAAACTAGCTCCAGAATGCAGTCCAGTTCAGGCACCCAGACCAACTTCAAGGCCTGGCCAAGCTTCAGAGCTCAGTCCAGCTCAGGCACATCACCCAGCTCCAGAACTCAGTTCAGTTCTGGAGCACAGACTGTTCCAGAAATCCTAGCCACCTCCAAGACACAGTTAGTTGTTGAGACCCAGCCAAGTTCCAGAATCCAGCTAAACTCTGGAAGCCAGTCTAGTCCTGGGTCCCAGAATGATGCAGCAACTGAGTTAAGCTCCATAACCATATCTAGTTCTGAGAGCAGGCCCAGCTCCAGGACCCAGTACAGCCTAGGAGTTCAACCCACCTCAGGGACTCAACTCCTCTCTAAAACCCTAGCAAGTTCCAGATTCCATGTCCAGACCACAACCCAAGCCAGCTCTGGTATTCAGCGAGACTTTGGGAAGCAGACCAGCTCTGGAATTCAGCCCAGTTCTAGAACCAAGCTCAGCTGTGGGACCCAGACGAGTTCAAGAATTCAAACCAGCTCCAGAGCCCACCTTAGTTCTGAAACTCAGCCTGTTTCTGGAACCCAACTCAGCTCCAAAACCCAGACCAGTTCTGGCACCCAGCTCTGCTCTGGGACCCAGGCCAGTGCAAGAATTGAGCCCAGTTCTGAAGCCCACCTAAGTTCCAGAACCCAGTTCAGTTCCAGGAGTCAGCTCAGCTCAGAGACCCAGGCCAGTGTAAGAATTCAGCCTAGCTCTGGAGCCCACCTTAGTTCTGGAACCCATTCTAGTTCCAGAGCTCAGACCAGTTCAAAAATCTGGCTCAGCTCCAGAAATGAGCTCTGTCCACAGACTCCTGGCCGGGACCCTAGAGCTCAGTCTGATACCCCTGCTCCACCCCACCCTCAGCCCCCAGGCGCCCCCCTCCAGAGCCCCCACTCCAACCCCTGGAGTTCCCCAGCTTCTGTCTCAGCTACATGATTTGGCACACAGCACCCAGGCCTGCCCTGACCCTGGCCGAGACCCAACAGTCTCCCACATGGCTCTGCAACCACAGGTCTCCTTAGCTCCCTAGAAGCCAGCCCTGTCCTCCAAGCCACAGCTGGGACCCTAGAAGTCCAAGTCCCCCAGAACACCTGTCACTCCTGGTCCTGCCCCCAGGGAAGCCCTCATGATCTCCCAGCCCCTCAACTCACCAGCTCAGGGGTCTGCCCACTCCCCCATGCTTAGAGAGCCAGGGCCCCTTCTCTTGTGGCGGGGGGGGCTATGGGTTGGGGGCTGGGGCAATACTGAGGCTCCTGTATTCCCCTCTCCTGGACCTTCCAACATGGGTCCTCCAGAAGCAGCTGGTGACCTCATTCACCCAGCAGGCAGAGGGGGTTGCCACGGTGGAAACACTGGGCTTTGGTTTCGGGGGCCTGGCTCCCAGCGATGTAAGCAGATCCAGGCCCTGGTGGGAGGAGGGCGCAGGGGCAGGTTGTCCTCATGCACTGTGAGGACTCCAGGTGAATAAAGGCACCTTCTAGCTCTCAAGCCAGTGTGTCCTTTGGGGGGACTTTCAGGGAAAGCAGAAGGTAGAGCTGGGGGACCGGGGGGCTGGGCGAGTATATGGCAATGCTGCCTGCCTCATGAGCACCTATTGTATGCCGAAATCTTTACTGACCACTATGTGGGCATAAGCATATGTGCTGTGCCTACAAGGTGCTCCAGAAAAACTTGGTCATTAGTCCATAGTATTTTTTTTTTTTTTGTCACCCTCGGTAGAGTGCTATGGCGTCACAGCTCCAGAACCTCCAGCTCTTGGGCTTAGGTGATTCTCTAGCCTCAGCCTCCAGAGTAGCTGGGACTACAGGCGCCCGCCACAGCACCCGACTATCTTTTTATTGCAGTTTGGCTGGGGCCACATTTGAACCCACTACCTTCGGGACCAACGCTCTACTCACTGAGCCACAGGCGCCGCCCAGAATTCAACCAGTATTTATTGAACACCGACTGTGGGTGCAAGGCTGTCTCCAGCACTGGGGAGTCTGAAACGTTACTGAGTAAATGAATGGACATAGGAACCTAGTCAGGAGTGAAGCAGGATTCACTCCATGGTCTGGTGTATGTCTCTCTCTCCCTCCCTCTTTCTCAACTGCAAAATGGGTTCAATCCTAGAGCCTCCCCCAATAGTTGTAGAGAGAATTCAAGGAGATACCACTTATAAAGTGCTTAGGAAATGATTAGCTGGGTGCTGCGGCTCATGCCTGTAATCCCAGAATTTGCAGAAGCTGAGGCAGGAGGATCAATTGAGGCCAGGAGTTTGAGACCAGTCTGGGCAACTTAGCCAGACCCCATCTCTGCAAAAAATAGAAAAATTACTCATGCATGGTAGTGCATGTTTGTACTCCCAGCTATTCAGGAGGCTGAGGCAGGTGGATTGCTTGAGCCCAGGAGTTTGAGGTTTCAGTCAACGATGATGGCACCACTGCACTCCAGCCTAGGCTACAGAGCAAGACCCCTGCCTCAAAAAAAATTTTTTTAAAGGAAAAAAAACACTCCATAAATGAGGTGGGAGAGGCATTAGAACCCAAGGCCTGAGAGCAATCTCACACATAGAATCCCGAGGCTGACAGCTTCAGGACCCAAAGAGAAAAAGCCAAAGGCTGGAATATTTTTTGGCAAGAGAGGGGGTGTCCTCCTGGGTCACATTCAGTCTTTTCTAGATAGCCTTCCCAGGTTGGGATCTCAAAGGGAAACAACTGTACCCCAGCAAGCAGGTCATTTTCAGAAGTCAAAGACTCCCCCATGTCAGGAGGACTTCTAGAAGAGAGACCTTGGCCACTCTAAGCCTTACAAGATTCTCTTCTCAGCACCCCCAAAACTCCCCTGCCTGGGGTTGGGAAAAGCTCAGAGAAGGGGAGGGGGTCTAAGAAGAGGGCTGAGGCAGGGGGACAGGCCTTGGACAGGGTCAGGAAGGAGTTGGAGTATGCCCAGGGTGGATGGAAGATGCCCAGACAGTCAGAGAGGACTGAGGGCTTGGCAGGGGACATGAAGGCAGGGGCGATGTCCAGTTGTGCCACCCAGGCCCTACTGCAACACGGAGCCCTGTGGGAGCTGGGGCCGCAGGGAGAGCGACCTGCTCCGGGTGCTGAGGCGAGGGTGCAGGCGCCGAAGTACAGCACGGCGGAACAAGATGTACACCCAGGGGTCCAGAATCTGGTTCCAGGTGGCCACGCGCAGGTAGATCAGCAGCTGCTTCTCAGTGGCTTGAGACAACTGCCCAGCAGGGCTCATTGCAGGTGGGTTCCGCAACACTGTCTGGGCGATGAAGACCTGCCAAGGACCACAGTGTTAGCCAGGACTTTGCCTGCTTCGAGCCTGCCCTCAGGGCTCCCTGCCCCGACTCTGTGACTGCCTTGCTATATGACCTCGGGAGAATTGCCTAACTTCTCTGAGTTCCCACAGATGTGTCCATAAATCAGCACACTCTTTCTGCTCCTCTCATGATTAAATAGGGTGAAAATAGGAATTGTTATTACTGCCAGTCCTGTTATTATATTAAAATATTTCTTTTTCTTTTGAGTCAGAGTCTCAAGCTGTCACCCTAGGTACAGTGCTGTGGTGTCACAGCTCACAGCAACCTCCAGCTCTTGGGCTTGGGCAATTTTCTTGCCTCAGCCTCCTGAGTAGCTGGGACCACAGGTGCCCGCCACAACACTCGGCTATTTTTTTGTTGCAGTTTGGCCGGGGGGGCTGGGTTCAAACCCACCACCCTCGGTATATGGGGCCGGTGCCGTACTCACTGAGCCACAGGTGCCACCCTACCTGGTTATTTTTTGGTTGTAGTTGTCATTGTTGTTTGGCAGGCCTGGGCTGGGTTCGAACCCGCCAGCTCTGGTGTACGTGGCCAGTGCCCTAGCTGCTGAGCTACAGGTGCCGAGCCCTATTAAAATATTTCTATTAAAGGTTGGGCACAATGGTTTGTACCTGTAATCCCAGTGGTAGGAAAGCTCCTGGCCAAAAGGAAACATTTGAGCAAAGACCTGGAGAAGGTGAAGGCATGAGCCATGTGGAAATGTGGAGGGAAATATTCCAGGCAGAGGGCACACCCTGTGTAAAGGCCCTGGGGCAGGACCTCACCTGTCCTGTGGGAAGCACAGGAGGAGGCTCGTGTGGCTGGAGCAGAGTGAGGAGGAAGAGAGAAGGAGAAGGGGGAAAGGAGGGGCTGGGACAGGTGGTGCAGGGACTGGTGGGCTCTGGGGAGGAATTGAGCTTTGACCCTGAGGGAGATGGTAGCCATGGTGAGCTGTGGGGCAGAGGAGGGACAGGCCCTGACTCAGGTGCTCACAGGAGCCCTCTGGAGGCTAGTTTTTTGAGTCAGAGTCAAACTTTGTTGCCTTTGGTAAAGTGCAATGGCATCATGGCTCACAGCAACCTCAAACTCTTGGGCTCAAGCAATCCTTTGCCTCAGTTTTTCATTTTTAGTACAGATGGGGTCTCACTCTTGCTCAGGCTGGCCTTGATCTCTTTTTTTTTTGAGACAGTTTCACTATGTAGCCCTTGGTAGAGTGCCGTGGCATCACAGGTCACAGCAACCTCCAACTCCTGGGCTTAGGTGATTCTCTTGCCTCAGCCTCCCAAGTAGCTGGGACTACAGGCGCCTGCCACAATGCCGGGCTATTTTTTGTTGCAGTTTGGCTGGGGCCGGGTTCGAACCCACCACCCTTGGTATATGGGGCCAGAGACCTACCCACTAAGTCACAGGCACCGCCCAGAACTTTTTTTTTTGAGACAGAATCACTTTGATGCCCTCCGTAGAGTGCTGTGGTGTCCCCAAGTAGCTGGAACTACAGGTGATCGTCACAACGCCCAGCTATTTTTTTCTTTTTTTTTGTAGAGACAGTTTCACTTTATTGCCCACGGTAGAGTGCCATGGCGTCACACAGCTCACAGCAACCTCCAACTCCTGAGCTTAGGCAATTCCCTTGACTCAGCCTCCTGAGTAGTTGGGACTACAGGTGCCAGCCACAATGCCCGGCTATTTTTTTATTATTATTATTTTTTAATTTTTTAAGCACTGGGCGGTAGTATTTATTGCTACCCAGCTATTTTGTTGTTGTTGCAGTTTGACCAGGGCCAGGTTTGAAACCGCCACCCTCGGCATATGGGGCCGGCACCCTGCCCACTGAGCCACAGGCGCCGCCCATGCCCAGCTGTTTTTTATAGAGATGAGGTCTCGCTCTGGCTCAGGCTGGTCTCGAACTCATGAGCTCAGGCAATGCACCCACCTCAGCCTCCCAGAGTGCTAGGATTACAGGCGTGAGCCACCCCACCTGGCCTCTAGGGGCTATTTAAGGGACAGACTTTGGGGAAAGGGCTGGAGCTGGAGACCAGGACAGAGAAGACAGTGTTGGTGCAGGTAGGCAAAATGCAGGGGCTACACTACGTGGAGTCAGGAGATGGGGAATAGTGGGCAAAGTTAAGATAACTCTTGACGATATACTTGGTACATGGAGAGTACCCAACACATAATAGTGATAGTGATAGTAAAAATGTTAGTGATACATGAGCATAGAAATGTTCTCTGGCCAGGTGTGGTTGCTCACACCTGTAATCCCAGCAATCTGGGAGGCCGAGGTGGGTGGATTGCTTCAGCTCAGTAGTTTGAAGCCTGAGCAAGAGCAAGACCCCATCTCTACTAAAAATAGCTAGTGGACTGGCTTGGCACCTGTAGCTAAAGCAGTTGGGGCACCAGCCACATACACCGGAGCTGGCAGGTTCGAATCCAGCCCGGGCCCATCAGACAACAATGATAACTACAACCAACCAACCAACAAACAAAAAATAGCCAGATGTTGTGGTGGGTGCCTGTAGTCCCAGCTACTCGGGAGGCTGAGGCAAGAGACTCAAGCCCAAAAGTTTCAGGTTGCTGTGACCTGTGATGCCACAGGAATCTACCCAGGGTGACAGCTTGAGATTCTGTCTCAAAAAACAAAGAAAATGATGGCGGCGCCTGTGGCTCAAAGGAATAGGCACCAGCTCCATATGCTGGAGTTTGGGGGTTCAATGCCTTCCTCCCCATTAGGGGTATACATACCCGTCACCTCTCAAAGGCCCTATCCCTTGCCAGACTCATGTGCTGGGAGCTGGCACAGCCTCTAGTTGATCCTATAGTGTTAGTTTTTGTATTATTCCTATTACATCCTAGTATCTGTCAATGCGTTTGTTTATTTATTGAGTCAGAGTCTCACTGTGTTGCCCATGCTGGAGTGCAGTGCTGTCATCACAGCTCACTGCAGCCTCTAGCTCCTGGGCTCAAGTGATCCTCCTGTCTCAGCCTCCCAAGCAGTTGGGACTATAGGTATGGGCCACCACACGTGGCTAATTTTATGTTTAAATTGTTTGTAGAGCCAAAAAAAAAAAAAAAAAAAAGAAAGAAATTAAATTGTTTGTAGAGACAGAGTCTTGCTATGTTGCTCATGTTGATCTCCAACTCCTGGCCTCACAAGTAATCCTCCTGCCTTAGTCTCTCAAAGTGCTAGGTATGAACCACTGTGCCAGACCTCATTTACTTATTTACTATGTTTGTTTTCTGTCTTTTCCAGAAAGTTAAGAATTTTTGTCAGTCTTGCTCTCTGCAGTGTCTCCAGAATAGTGGAGACACTATTCTATATTCCTAGAATAGTGCCTGGCACACAGTAGGTGCTAATAAATGCTTGTTGAAGGAATAAGTGAATAACTTACCTCATTTCATCCTTACAACCAACTTGAGACTCAGGCAGTACTTTTTTTTTTTTTTGCAGTTTTTGGCTGGGGCTGGGTTTGAACCCTCCACCTCTGGCATATGGGGCCAGTGCCCTACTCCTTTGAGCCACAGGCGCTGCCCAGCAGCACTTTTTTTTTTGGAAACGTAGTTTCACTTCGATGCCCTTGGTAGAGTGCAAGCTCACAGCGTCATAGCTATAGCTATGGCATCATAGCTCACAGCAACCTCCAACTCTTGGGCTCAAGCAATTTCTTTGAGCCAAGCTTTCCAAGTAGCTGGGACTACAGGCGCCTGCCACAATGCCTGGTTATTTTTTTTTATTTTCAGACAGAGTCTCAAGCTGTCACCCTGGGTAGAGTGCTGTAGCATCACAGCTCACAGCAACTTCAGACTCTTGGGCTCAAGTGATTCTCTTGCCTCAGCCTCCCAAGTAGCTGGGACTACAGGCACCCACCACAACGCCTGGCTATTTTTTTTTTTTTTGAGACAGAGCCTCAAGCTGTCACCCTGGATAGAGTGCTGTGGCATCACAGCTCACAGCAACTTCCAATTCCTGGGCTCAAGCGAGTCTCTTGCCTCCACCTCCCAAATAGCTGGGACTACAGGTGCCCGCTACAACGCCTGGCCATTTTTTTGGTTGCAGCCTTCATTGTTGTTTGGTGGGCCTGGGCTGGATTTGAACCCACCAGCTGAGGTGTATGTGGCTGGTGCCTCAGCCCGTTGAGCCACAGGCACCAAGCTGGCTATTTTTTTTGTTGTTGCAGTTGTCATTGTTGTTTGGCAGGCCCAGGCCGGGTTCGAACCCACCAACTTCGGTGTATGTGGCTGGCATTGTAAGCACTGAGCTACGGGCACCAAGCCATGCCTGGCTATTTTTAAAGACAAGGTCTTGCTGTGGCTCAGGTCTGGAACTTGTGAGCTCAGGCAATTCACCCTGCTAGGATTACAGGTATGAGCCACTGGGCCTGGCCCTTTTTTTTTTTTTTTTTGAGACAGAGTCTCAATATGTCACCCTTGGTAGAGTGCTGTGGCTTCACAGCTCACAGTAACCTCCAACTCTTGCACTTAAGTGATTCTCTTGCCTCAGCCTCCCAAGTAACTGGAACGACAGGTGCCTGCCACAACGCCCTCCTTTTTTTTTTTGTTGTGGTTGTCATTGTTGTGTAGCAGGCCTGGGTGGGGTTTGAACCTGCCAGCCCTGGTGTATGTAGCTGGTGTTCTAACCACTGAGCTATGAGCGCCGAGCCAGGCAGCATCTTTTCAGTCCCCATAACTAGGGGCGTGTGGGGCTTAGGGAGGGACGCTCATTGTCAGAGTCACACAATCAGTCCTTGCTGGGCATAGGTTGTAAACTGTGACTCCAGACTTGGCTTCCTGTCCTGACTCAATCAGAAATAAAAAAAAATAACCATCCCAAATGGCCAATGACACCACTTCAATGAATGGACTTCAGAAATCTTCTCTGGGCCTGGCATGGTGGCTCATCCTAGCACTCTGGGAGGCCGAGGTGGGTGGATTGCTTGAGCTTACAAGTTTGAGACCAGCCTGAGTGAAAGCGAGACACCCATCTCTACTAAAAATAGAAAAACTGAGACAAGAGGATCGCTTGAGCCTGAGTTGGAGGTTTCTGTGAGCTATGATGCCACGACACTCTACCCAGGGCAACAGCTTGAGACTCTGTATCAAAAAAAAAAAAAGAAAGAAAGAAAAAAAAAGAAATCTCTCTGGTTTATGTGACAACTCTTTTTTTTTTTTTTTTTTTTTTTTTGAGATAGTCTCATTATATTGCCCTTGGTAGAGTGCCATGGCATCACAGCTCATAGCAACCTCAAACTCTTGGGCTAAAGTGATTCTCTTGCCTCAGCCTCCCAACTAGCTGGGACTACAGGCGCCCATCACGATACCCAGCTATTTGTTTGTTGCAGTTGTCATTATTGTTTTAGCTGGCCTGGGCTGGGTTTGAACCCACCAGCCTCAGGGTATGTGGCCAGCGCCCTATCCACTGAGCTATGGGTACCATCCGCCTTATGTGAGAACTCTTGTGGGGCTGCCCTGACCCAGGGAAAATCCGTGCAGGACTGGCTGAACCCCAGCCTAAAACTAGGCCAAAAGGAGACTCAGGAAACATTTAATAATTAAATGATGCTATCTATTCTAGAGAGCTTTTCTCCTTTTGCAGTGCAGGTAAACTTCTATTCATCCTTCAAAGTCCCAGGTCCCATGCCTTCCTCTGGAAAGCCTTTTCTGACATCCCAGGTGGAAGAATCTTATAGCCTCTCCCTGGGCCTCCCAGTCCCCAGATGCTGCCTCT
The DNA here is from genome assembly GCA_963574655.1 of Perodicticus potto. Lineage (NCBI taxonomy): Eukaryota > Metazoa > Chordata > Mammalia > Primates > Lorisidae > Perodicticus > Perodicticus potto. The sequence continues at coordinate 12,425 of CAUYRH010178021.1, forward strand.
GCCCCAGCCCTGAACACGCCCAGACCTCTACTCACCAGAAGTGGCATCCAGCAGACACTGGCCACCACCATGATGCCTAGGAGCTGAGCCATCATCTCAACCTCGCAGTCCCGGGGACGCTGCTGGGCAGCCTCCTGCCCATGGTAGACGTGGCACAGTGTGGCCACACTGACTGTGTTGAGTAGGAAGGACAGCCCCACCGAGAGGCTGCCGAGCATTGAGAAGAGCAGGCCAAAGGCCACATCCCCTGGCTCAGTGCCTAGAGTGAGGAAGCACCAGGAGCCCGGGTACTGGATGGAGTAGCGGCCCACGCCCAGCAAGGGCATTAGGCCAAGTGCCAGCGCAGCACCCCATACCAGCCCCACGGTGGCCCAGGCACGGCGCTGGGAGGTGACTGCGGGGCGTGAGAAGGGCCGGGTGATGCCCAGGTAGCGCTCCGAGGCCATGGTGGCCCCAAGCAGCAGCGGGCACAAGCCAAAAAAGACCATAACAACGCCCATGAAGTGGCAGAGACGACAACTGGGGTCCACAGCATGCCAGTCGAAGAGGACAGCATGCTGTGTCACCACAATGGTGCCGGTGACCAATAACCCCAGGAAGTCAGTGAGGACAAGGCCACAAAGGAAGGTGAGGAAGGAGGAGCGTGTTTGTGAGCTACCCTGCCGCGCACCTGCCAGTACGCTCAGGGCCAGCAGGTTGGAGGCCAGGCCCACCACGCAGAAGGAGGCAGCAAACCAGGGGGAGGCAATCAGGCGCCGTTCCTCCAACGTGATGTTTATGGGCCGGAAACAGGGGCCCAGGGAGCTGCTATTGGACCACATGGTGCTGGAACTGGGCAGAATGGGTCACCACTCCATCAGGCCAACACTGCAGACAGGGCACTGGCTTTGGCACACCTATGAGGCAGAGAGATTTGCTTGTGATTAATTCTACATTTTAGTGTAAGTGGCTCTGGTGAAGTTCTTACATAACCTTCAATGCCTCAGCTCAAATATCCCTTCCTGGCTTACCTCACTCCCCACTCAGAGATGTTACTACTGCCATTACCACTACCTACAACTGCTACAAATACTACCTCTGGTTCTGACTTGCCTGCTACCTGATGACCCTCAAGGGCAAAGACCAAGTCTATCACCTCTAGGATCCCTGAAGTACATCAGGAAGTATTTTTTGGGTCCCGGAGAAGAGCTGGGAGCCCTGGGTTTGAACTCTAGCATTGGTGCTCATTATGAGACTCTGATCCACATGGTTTCTTTCTTTCTTTTTTTTTTTGTAGAGACAGGGTCTCACTTTATCGCCCTTGGTAGAGTGCCATGGCGTCACACAGCTCACAGCAACCTCCAACTCCTGGGCTTAGACCTGCTTCAGCCTCCCGAGTAGCTGGGACTATAGGTGCCTGCCAGACGCCCAGCTATTTTTTTGTTTTGCAGTTCGGGCGAGGCCAGGTTTGAACCTGCCACCTTCCGTATATGGGGCCAGCGCCCTACTTGCTGAGCCACAGGCGCCGCCCAATCCACATGGTTTCTACTCCCTGTGCCTTAGTTTCCCTGTCATTCACCCTTTCAAGCAGGCTGTATGGCAGGCTGCAAAATAGAATAGATTTTAGTTTACGAAATAGAAATTCTGACCTCCAGTATGTATCCAGTGTGAAGAGGGCAGGCAGCTGGCTGTCGGCCAAGGGTCCCTGGTTCTCTCCCTGGCTCCAAGGTCAACTTCATGGGTCACAATTTCCTGTGAATGCATGTGGGAGAGGCCCGGCCTTGTTGATATTTTAGGGGTAACAGTGGGTCATTTATCTCCCTCCTTACACATGTTGAAATTGTGTGGATTCCTTTTTTTTGTTTTTTGAGACACAGTCTCACTTTGTTGCCCCTGGTAGAGTGCCCTGGTGTTATACATAGCTCACATCAACCTCTAACTCTTGGGCTCAAGCAATTGTTTTGCCTCAGCCTCCCAAGTAGCTGGGACTACAGGTGCCCACTACGATGCCCCGCCATTTTTAGAAATGGGGGTCTTGCTCTAGCTCAGGCTGGTTTTGAACTCAAGAGCTCAGGAGACCTGTCCACCTCAGCCTCCTAAGTGCTGGGATTACAGGTGTGAGCCACCGTGCCCAGACCCAGGATTCCTTTTTTTCCAAGTTCATGGCGTTTGCTTTCATAATAAGAAATAAACTGCAATGCAGTTCCATTTTGGGAACAAAAAACCCTCAGCATTTGGAATGACAGTTTCCCTAGGGACAGGTTATAAAGGATAGCAGAAGGGACCTATTCCCCAGTGTGGGGCTGGGGGACAAAACCAGAAAGATAGCTAGACCCAACTGCCAGATGTGATGAAAGTAAAGTGAAATAAAACAAGACTGTTCAAAACTCAGGCCCCATTTCCCCAGAAGGACACACTGTGGGAACATCATAGTCTGGAGAGAGGCAGTGACTTATCTAAAGTCACCCAGGGACTGGAATCCAGGTCTCCTGCCTCCTGCCCTGGGTGCACCCCCAAGATATCCCTGGGCAGGCAGGGAAAGCAGCAGGTGGTGGGATCAGGGTGGGACTTTGCCATATAGAGGTATCAGGTAGTCAAAGATCATAAAGGTCTGACTGTGATCTGCATTTTGCAGAGAGGAAAGACTGAGGCACAGAGAGGTTAAGCAACTTGTCCAAGGCCACAAAGCCTGGCTGGAGTGGATCTGAGATTTAAACCCCAGCCTCCTCACATAGAAATGTGACTAAATGCTTTTTCTAAAGCCTGCCAGGGAAGAGTAATAGGAATCATTTGATTTTTCTTTGGGAAGAGAGTAGAATTTTCTCCTTTCCCTTCCCTTCCCTTCAGACAGCATCTCACTCTATTGCCCAGACTAGAGTGCTGTAGTATCAGCCTTCATATGATTTTTCTTTGAGAAGAGAGGGGAATCCCTGGAGAGTGGGTATGCACTGTTTCTGAACATTCCTGGGAACTTGGGCTGTGCCTGCGGTCACTGCCCCAGCCCCAGCCTCTGTCTGGAGCGACTGCCATAAGTTCCCTCATGCGGGAGCTCTGCTCACTCAGGGACACACACCCAGGACTCCCTTACACCTCCAGGGTCTTGGAACAAACCTGTGACTCAGAGCTCTTGGCCCCAGGGAGGTTAAAACTAGCATCAAGTCTCTTTGGCCATAGCCAGCAGTTTCCAGGCCCTCCCACTGCTCCCCACTTCGGGGTTCAGGCGATAGTGGTTGTCTCTAGTTCCCCAGGCAAGGAGGCCTATAGGGGAACCTGGCACAGTCTCCTGTCTCCTCTCTGGTTGGACAGGATGTTGGTAGGGTCCCCACCAAGGAAGGACCAGAAGCAGTGGTTTGTGACCCCTGGGGAAATCAATCCTCTTCTTTGTGCCGCATGGGATGGGTTTATTTTGCTAAAGCTGGATAAACCCAGAATCAGACAGGCTGAGAATGGGGAAGGTTTGCACTTTGATGGTCCAGGGTTCTGGAATTCTAATGAGCCCCCAGTTTTGGAATCTGGAAAGTCTCAAGGTTCTAGAATTTGCTGGGCCTGGTAACTCATGCCTGTAGTCTCAGCACTTTGGTAAGTTGAGGTGGGAGGATCGCTTAAGGCCAGGAGTTCAAGACCAGCCTGGGTCACATATCAAGAAGCTGTACAAAAAATGAGAAATTAGGCTGCACATGGTGACTCACCCCCATAATCCTAGCACTTGGAGAGGCCAAGGCAGGAGGACTGCTGGAACTTAGGAGTTCAAGACCAGCCAGAACAAGAGTGAGACACTGTCTCTACTAAAAATAGAAAAACTGGCTAGCCGTTGTAGCAGGCACCTATAGTCTCAGCTACTCAGGAAGTTGAGACAGGAGGATCACTTGAGCCCAGGAGCCTGAGGTTGCTGAGAGCTAGGCTGAAACCATGGCCCTATACCTAACATGACAGAGCAAGACTCTGTCTCAAAAAAAAAGAAAGAAAGAAAGAAAAAGAAAAAGAAAGGCTTGACACCTGTGGCTCAATGGGCTAAGGCGCCAGCCATGTACACCTGAGCTGGCAGGTTCGAATCTAGCCCCGGCCCACCAAACAACAATGATGGCTGCAACCAAAAAAAAAATGGCCAGGCGGGTTGTGGCGGGCGCCTGTAGTCCCAGCTACTTGGGAGGCAGAGACAGGAGACTTGCTTGAGCCCAGGAGTTGGAGGTTGCTGTGAGCTGTGATGCCATGGCACTCTACCCAGGGTGACAGCTTGAGGCGGTGTCTCAAAAAAAAAAAAAAAGAAAGAAAAAAGAAAAAGAAAAATCTAGAATTCCAAGTCGATGAGGTTCTGGAATTTGGCTAGGAATGTGGCTGGGTTTTGGGTTCCAGAAAGCTGTTTTAGCTCCCTGCTTCTTTCTGGAGGGTGGATACTGAGACTGAGTTCTTTTGCATCCCAGCGTTGACCATGAGTGGCTTGGGCAGGCTGTGTGAGGTGTGGGATTATCAAGGCTCTGTGCACTGCTGTTCCCAGAGGCCCTGGCACTGGGCTGGATGCAGCCACCAGGCTGGGCTGCTGCCATGCCCAGTGTGCTTGGAATGTGCTCTTTGGTTCCCAAGCAGCAGGCCCCTCCACCGGAGGATAGGGGGGTGTGATACCCCACCCCGGTCCAGCCATCTCTTCACACTTTCTTCCCCCACTCAGCATCCCACCCCCAGGCCTGGCTGTCCCCATGGCCTGGGCCTGCCCAGCACCTCCCCCAATACACACCCAGTGCCAACAATGGACTCAGATGAGCCTGGACTCTCCAATCATCAATTTGCTCCTTTCAAGTTGGGGGCCTGGCCTCATCCAGCCTAGGTTTCCCTTCTCTGTTAAATGGGCATCTGAATGGTACCCATAAGCCTGTCATCATTCTGGGTGCTCAGCCCAAGTCTGCCTGGGGGGGCTCTGCCTCTGCAGTGCCTGGGTGTGCCCTTCTCATTCCTGGCTGTAGGTACACGCAACTGGTCTCCTATCAAGGTGCACAGGGCAGCCACATGGGAGTTCTGATGCTTGCTGTGAGCCTAGCCTGTCTCTGATTGCAGCCTGCCCCACTGATGGTGTCCTTTGGCCTGAAACTGTAGGGACCAGGCCACCTGATGCCAATCCAAACAACTGCAGGTGTAGACTCTGCACACACTTGATGTGTGCGTATACTTGACATGCCCTTACGTGTAGGAAAACCTTTGCCACCCACCTTTCAGATGTTTTCCTGTTTGTGATACTTGCAAGGCCCCTGCAAGGAGGGTGCAAGTTGGGGGGGATCCACAGCTGGCTAGAGTTGGTTCCAACTCACGTGGCCCTCTCTGAACCTGTTTCCTCATCTATACAGATCTGAAGTCTATGTCAGAGTGATCAAAACTCTTGTGGTAGTCACAAGAGTCACAGTGATTCCACCAGCAACCCCTGTGCGTGTGCACACACACACGCAGATGCACATGGGTTGACACAGAGACAGAAACAGAAAGTCAGACACGCAGACATACTGACACACACAGCAGAAATACAACAGACAGACATGCAAAGAAAAAGATACACAGACACATAGGCAGAAACACAACAGATACACACATAGACCACACAGACAGACAGACACAGATGGACACACACATAAACACACACCGTCAGGCGGAAACGCACAGATAGACTGACACACACATGAACAGACACACGACTCTCTAGACCTGCACACATACACATTCACAGAGACAGGATGAGGCACACTCACAGACACATGGGTGCAGGGACACACTTGCTCCCAGCCACACCCAGTGCTTGGCCACCCTCCCCTGCTGTGGCCGGAGTCTCAAAACTCCATTCACAGCTGAATGACCCCACATGGACCCAGGGACCCTGGATGCACAGGACAGCCTGGGCCACTCAAACCTAACTGCATGGGTCCCCAATGCAGGCTGCAGGAACACAGGCAGGGGACACCTAGCACCTGGTCGCTGTCACTGTGCACACAGACACACCCACAGCAGGGCAGGGTCAGCGGCTACGCGGGCTCACATGCACACCAGGGCTCCCTGCACCCGCCGCCCCCGCGGGGCGCAGCCTGCACAAGGGTGGACCCCATCTGGGCGACCCAATCTGGGCAGACTTCACTTAAGCGGAGCTCACCTCCGTGGATCAGTCCGCGCGGGGGTCTCGGCGCTGCGGTCTCAGAAGTGAAGAAGGTGGAGGGCGCGGAAGGGCGGGCTGGCCCCCCGGGGAAACAGAGTCACCGCTGGGGGACAGGCCTGTCAGAGGACCCGGGCGCCGTCACGTCGGCGCGGGGTCCGGATAGAGGGCGTGGCGGCAGAGGACGCCCCAAAGGCGCGGGGACCCGGCCTAGCCCGGGGTGGGGGCCCAGATCGGCAGCGCCGCTCGGTCTCTCCGGATCTCAGTCTCTCTTTGTCTCTCGTTGTCTCTTGGACCGTAAGTCTCTCATCAGCCCCGCCCCCGGCGCCAGCCACGCCCCCCCAGGCGCGGGTCTGGGTGATTTGGGTCAGGGGACGCCAACGGCGGCAGGTAACACCCCGCGGCCTCCTGGAGGGGAGCCTCTGTGGGACCCCAGGGCCGCAGGGGCTAGAGTTGTGGTGGGTGTCCCGGGGTGGGGTGCAGGGTGGCCCCTGCGGGAGCCTCGGCCCCTGCACTTGCCCAGCCACCCCTTCCAGGCCTCTTCCCGGAGCTCCTGCCGCCAGGCCGCGCATTATTCACCGTCTGGGCAGCGCCTAAAGCCCAGGATGGGGCGGGCGGTCTGGGCGGGTCGGCGCCCGACCTGCGTAGAGGCCTAGGTCTCCAAGCTAGTTAACCGGTGGGGCCGAGCCTGGCACACAGTAGGTGCTTAATAACCATATGGGTATGTGATATGTTTGATGCTCCTGCCAGGGGTTGGGTGGGAGCACAGGGGTGTGGGAGGCTTTAGACCTTCTACCAGCCTTCGAGGCCACCTGGCTGAGGAAGCTTTTCTTTTTTTTAAATTGAGACAGTCTCACTTTGTTACCCTGGGAAGACTGCAACCTTAAACTCTGGGGCTCAAATGATTCTCTTGCCTCAGCCTCCCTAGTAGCTGGGACTACAGGTGTCTGTCACAACACCTGGCTATTTTGTTGTTGTTGTTTGTTTTGTTTAGCAGGCCCGGGCTGGGTTCGAATGCACCAGCCCTGGAGCATGTGCCACCAGCACCCTAACCACTGCGCTATGGGTGCCCAGCCTGAGGCAGCTTTCTGGGAGCAGGTGAGCCCAGAGGGGATGGGGGTAGTGTTGCAGGGGGAGGGTCTTGTGAGGAGTAAGGGCCAGAGGAGGGACAGTCCAGAGCAGGGTGGCCTGTGGGGTGGGGGGAAATAGAGCCTGTCACTGCAGGAATGATTAAGAAAAGTGAGTCCAGGGAGCCGGACTCAAGACTTGGGACAGGCCACAGGCCAGATGGGCTTCTTTATGGAGGAATGGCCTTCAGCTTCTTTGGCTTCAGTTTAAACGCACAAGCCAGGCAATACCTTGAGTTAGGGCCTGGAGTGGGACAGGACAGGCTGGCTCCGCCTTGGCTCACTCCACCCAGTCCCCTGGGCCTGGGGGATGGGCTCTTGCCCTGGCCCTGCTCTCCCCTTATAGTGCCCGGAAGCCTCTTCCCGGACTACCCCACCCACTATCCTTCCAGGCCTTTGCACCCATCCTGCATCCCTAAGGTAGGCCCCTCCTAGTTTCATCCCATTGTCTGAGTCCCTGGGCTGTTTAACCCTAACTTCCCTCTTCATGGCAAGGAAGCTTCCCAACTTCTATGCACCTGGCAAACCTCAGGCTCCAAAGCCCCTTTCTTCTTGATCTAGGCCTTCTTTTTTACTTTTTTTTTTTTTTTTCCAGTTTTGGCCATGGCTGGGCTCGATCCCCCTACCCCCGGTATATGGGGCGAGCGCCCCACTCCTCAAGCCACAGGCACGACCCGATCTAGGCCTTCTTGATCTCCCAATCTTTATTATTTTTTTTTTTTTGTAGAGTCAGAGTTTCGCTTTATTGCCCTCGGTAGAGTGTTGTGGCATCACACAGCTCACAGCAACCTCCAACTCCTGGGCTTAGGTGATTCTCCTGCCTCAGCCTCCCGCCAAGTAGCTGGGACTACAGGTGCCCGCCACAACGCCCAGCTAGTTTTTTACTTTTTTGCAGTCTGGCCGAGGCCCGGTTTGAACCTGCCACCTTCGGTATATGGGACCGGCACCCTACTCGCTGAGCCACAGGTGCTACCCATTGATCTCCCAATCTTACGCCTTCCAACTCCTCTGTGTTATGGTTCTTGCGGTGGAACAATTCCGAGTCCCAGGTGAGACTTCAAACCAGGCCTGTCTTTGAGGTTCTCTGCTAGAGAAAAAGCTGGGCACCAACTCCCTGGGGTTGGGGCTGGACCAAAGGAAGTGACAGGGCTTAGGGGAGCCCAGAAGTGAGCTGGGAAGGCATCCTGGAGGGAAAGGATGTGGGTATTAGGGCTTTGTGGAATGAGTAGGAGTTCCCTAGGTCTGGGCTACATGGCAGTGGCAGAAATTGCACGTGCAAAACTTTGGAGGACAGAGAGAGCACAAGGCCTTGCTGAAAACTAATTACACAAAGGGCAAATGTGGTGGGAAGAGGATGTGGGGCTGGGGCTCCAGATGGGGGTGGGAGCGAGAGATGGAGGCTGGAGGAAGGCTGTTCTGTTCCCACTTCCTCTGTCCCCAGCCCTGAGATAACAAGGACAACATTCCTTCTGGGAAACAACCCAAGCAGGGGTCAGAGAACATTTCATTTGCCTTTTAGCCGGAGCCTCATTACGTCTCTGTAAGGTAGGGAATGAAGACATTCACGGTATACACAGGGAAACCGAGGCCCAGAGGGAGGATGCCAAGCCATGTGAGGGCTTGAACGTGTGCTCTGGGCTTCCACCACCTCTGGGGTTGGTGGCTAGAGATGTTCAGCTTTGGCCTGCCCACCCGTCCACTCCACCCCTCCTCCCCACCCTGGTTCAAAGGCTTCAATGGCATATAGGAGGCTTGATGGGAGGAGTTGAGGGGCTGGAGGGGCCAGATGGTAGGAGCAGAGGCTGGGCTCAGGATGTGCCCCCTGTGGCTGTGGTTTCCGGTGGGGGCCAGGCAGGGAGTTTCTATTCTTAGATTTGAACTCACTCAAGGGCAGGAAGAAGCTGGGGTGGGTGGGGGCTGGAGGCAGCTTCCGGGACACATGGGAGACCTCAGGTCAGGGGGGGTCACAGGGTGGCTGCATAGATGCAATGCCTACCCCTGACCCCTACTTCCCATCTTCATGAGGCGTCTCCCTGACACCTGTCTCTGTGGCCTTGCCTGCCTCATTCACCCTCCGTGGCTTTCCAATGCCCTGGGGAAGAGTTCAGTCCCCTTCTGCGCATACCTGCTACCCCGTCCTCTGCAAGGTAGTCTCATCCCGCTCCTTCTCTGCCCAGTAGCCTTTTATGACAAGAAAGCTCTCAGTATCCCTTGTTGCCCTCCCCCCCAGACCCACTGCCTACCCTGCCCCAGCTCTGCCTCCCTCCAGATGGGGGGGGGCTCATGGTTAAATACTTAGTGCCCAACAAGTTGGGGGGTCATCCATCTTTTCCTCCTGCCCTGAGCAGCTACCTTCCTTAGAGTTGATGTCCTACTGAAATGTACAGGGAACTAGCACACTGGAGCTGAGAGAACCTCTGTAGGGCCAGGTGCGAAATTGAGGCTGGAATATGGATAGTAGTGTGGCAAGAGGAAGAAACCCAGGTTCTAGTCCTGGATTAGATGGGTGAAGTAGGTTAGGGTTCAACTGGTAGAGGCTGCCCAAAGGATGCTAAGGCTGCTGTGGGGATCTGAAATTAGTGATATCTGCCAACGGGTGGGAAAGGGATGGAAGTGCTGTGTGCTGCTATGGAGGGTAGTCTGTATTCTGGAGCATGGTGGTCAGGGTATGCCAGGGTCTGTGATGTGGGGCAGGGAATCCTTGATCAGATGCACTCCCTGCTATAGTCCCCAAGCTCTACCAAAGGCTCTGGGATATTGTTGTAAGTCAAGGCTGGGAGGGGATTGGCAGCCTGGAGAGCATGTAGGCTGACTCTCAGCTGTCTGCTGCAGTCACTCAGCCTTGGCATTGTGGACATTCTTTATGGACTTCAGGGTGCTGAGCAGCATCCCTGGCCCTCACTCTGTGCCAGTTGTATTCCTCAGTCATGACAACCACTGATATCCCCAAACATGACCAGGCCTTGTCCCCACAAGAGCCTAGGCCCAGGGAAGCAGCTTGGTTATCCACCTTCATGTCTGGACAGTGGGTGGTTCCCTCTCCCCAGAAGTGAGGCAGCCAGATCAGGGAGGAAGGCATAGATAGAGGGGACTCAAGGACTAAACAAGGCTCCTTAAGGGATTACTATGACCTAATTCTGGGTGCTCTGATATTTTCAAAAATCTTCTTGGTTGTGTCAGTCCCTCCACTTTAACAAATGTACCATGTTATGCAGAGCAGGTGGTAGGCCATGGGCAGCAGGGATTCCGCACTATGCAGAATTTCTATAAATCTAAAATTATTCTAAAATAAAACATTTATTAAAAAAGCATGCAACCTCACAAGTAGACCAATTCACTGAGAATAAAAGATGTCCCCTCTCCCCACCTAAAAAAGGGTTTTTAGAGAAACAAACTGTTTCCAGATGAGACAGGGTGCCTGGGTGGCCTGCTGGTTGCCTGGGGGTTGGTACTGGTGGTGCTGGGAGGTAGCACTTCTGGGTAACCTGAAGAACTCTATCATGTTTAAGTTAGGGGTGTATGTCATCAAATGTTCAAAGAAACAAGCCTGCTTGCCATCCTGATAAGGACTAATGTTGTGGGTAGCCATGGGGTCGTTAGCCTCCCCTACCTGAGAAAAGGAGTTGAGGAGGGTGGCTCCAGGGTGGTTGGGAGGAACTCAACTGTCCTGATGTGGGTGACATGCCCCAAGGTGCTGGCACAGGCTGGATGGGGATATATGAGGGAAGCCCTCACCAGGGGCCCTCCAGGGCCTGTGCTCAGTTGAGCCTTGCTTCTCGTGACCTGACAAAAGATGAGGACCCTGATGGTGGACGATGATACATCCTTTATGCCCACGTGGACAGGGGAGACTGACCCAACTGCCAGCACCAGAGAGAGCTGTGGGGGGTATAGAGCTTCGATATTCCCAGTCTCTTCTGGAACATACAGGAAGAAGGGTCCAGTTCCTGCTGCTACTGACTCTCCAGCAGGTATGGCCTGAGGGGGTGAGCCCTGGCACTGCTGGACTGGTAGCCACCGTCTGAGGGCCAACCAATGCTCTGTGAAGTGTCAGAGGTGGGACTTGGGGCAGGCACATGCAGGGTTCAGATGCAGTCTGAGAGGCCAGGGTCTGGCTTCCTCCTTAGACTCTGAGGGTGGCACAGTGGGTCTTGGGCCCCAGATGCCCACCCAGAGAGGGCTGTGAAGATGCCACTAGCAGCCCTTCTGACATGTGAGGCCCTTGGGCCGGCCTGTCCCAGCACCCCCTCAACTCTCTTGAGGCAGGTTCCACAGTGATCCCCATTTCAAATGGGGGAAACTGAGGCCAGGTGAGGGGAAGGTCCAGTTTGAGGTGGGATGTGGCTTCTCAACATGGCCAGGCATGACTCTGCAGCGCAGATGGTGGTGGCTCTGGAGTGACTGCCAGCTTCACCAAGCCCCCTTTATTTACATCTCCAAGGGTACCTGCCCATTAGTCCCCTGGAGGTGCCATTGTTCCCCACCAACTGTTAACGCCGGTAGCGGTAGCGCTTGAAGTGGAACCAGAGCTGGAAGATGCCATTGGCAAATTGGCAGCGGAAGCCATGGCGGTGAGAGTACTCCCACTCGCGGTTGACAATCTTGAAGGCGATATCCTCATAGGGTGGCCCGGCGTGGAAGCGGAGAATAGCGAAGTCCTTGTTGTCTAAGCAGGTCTCCAGGAAGTATTCTGGTGTGGAGCGCTTGTCGATGAGGTCAGGGTAGAAGATGTTGAACTTGTAGCCCTGCACAATCTTGGGTGGGGGATTATCAAAATCATAGTGCGTCTGGTTGTACTTGTTCCACTCAAAGCCTGTGTGCACGCGGTTGAAGAAGCGTGGCTTGCGGGGCCGGTACTTGTCGGCCCACAGGTAGGCCTTGCCCGTCAGTGGCATCTCTACGCTGAACTGCGCCTCGTCCTGGCCCATGCCCTCCTTGGCACGCCGGAAGAAGATGTCCTCTGCGCTCTCACTGGCATCACCTGAAGGCAGGACATGATTCAACCCAGGGCCTCAGATTTCTTCCCAGTCATAGGCCTCCCTCCCAGACTTCTGACAGGGACTGCTGTTAGTGCTTCTTCTAGAAGGGGAACTGAAGCCAGGTGGGAGAAGGCACACAGGACAGGCCCCAGGCTCTGAGAGGCACATCATTCTCTCTGGGCCCCTGGTCCTTGGTCATTTGTGTCCATCAGCCTCCTGAGTGGACACCACAGAGTGGCAGGAAAGCCAGGTGGGTATAGCCTAACTATGGTGACCAGCTCTGTATGTGACTCCCTAGGGGAGCCTGGGCAGGGCCCTTTCTCAGACCTAGCTTGTCCTCTGTTCTGGGATGACAGCAGCACAGGGAACGCCCTGACAGCTGCTAATAAAAACCTCAATCCCTAGTGTGCACAAAACCAGTTAGCAAACCCAGAAGTGAATGAGCCAATCAAAGAATAAATGGGTGAACGAATGGGTGCTCAGAGACCCAGTGAGAGGAAAGGAGAAACATGAACAAGTTCACCACCAACCCAGAGGTTTTAGCTGAGGGGGGATGGTGCTGCTCCAGGACACCGAAGAACTGTGCCCCTGATCTCTGGTCCCTGCCACCGTACCTGTGACCTGGAGCTGCTGGCGTGACAGCTGCAGGCGCTGCAGGTCCTCGTCGGGCTCCAGCACATGTGCATCCAGGGGCAGCTCATGTGTTGTGAGCAGCCGTGGGCTGTACTTTCCGGCGTCGTAGTCATCCAGGCTCTGCTGGATCAGGTCCTCTTCCATGAGCACTGCCTCGCCCTCACCTTCACCATCGCCCTCTGCTGGTGCTGCCCCATCTGCTTCTGGCTCCACAGGGCCTCCCTCTGAGGGCCCCTGCGAGGTAGGGGCTACGTCCTCGGCTCCCAGGCTGGGAAAGGGAAAGGTTGAGAGGGTCAGGGTAGGGAGGGTCAGGGTCTGAAAGATAGAGGAGACAGGAGCTGCACCCCTGCAGCTTACCTAGGGCTGGGGGACTGTGGCTCCTGCTTCAGGATGGGGAACAGTGGCTCGCTCTCCACGCCCTGCTCCTGCTTCAGCTTGTACAGCTTCTGCCGCAGCACGTCCTGGTGCCGCTCGCGGAGCCTGGGAGGAAAGGTTCAGTCATTCTCCCCCTTGGGGGCAAAAGGCTCTGCACACCACCCCCCCCCAACAACATTCTCAAGCTTCATTTTGCTGCAAGGACCCTGGAGGCCAGGAGGATGGCCACTCTTTCAAACAGGACCCTTTCTCAGGCCCTGCCAGTCCAGGATCAAGGCTTTTGGCCACAAGGACAAGGTGACTGAGGGACCCTGAAGAACCATCCCGTGACAGGGAAGGGGCAGGTCTTTGTCCCAAGGCATGCACACTGGATAAGGCCCAAATGGCCAAGACTGGGGCTAGTTAGTAGAAGGGGCTCTGGGAGGACACTAAGCTGTAGAGGCAGATGATAAATTCAGAGGCATTTACAGAATAATGTGAGCTACAAATAAGCTAGAGACACTGTGTTTACACAGTGATGCCAAGCACGCTGAGAATCTGTACACAGAGGCTGGGAGGGTGCCTGGCCTATAGTGGAAGGCTGCCTAGATAGGAGGACACAGGGCTTCCTGCAATGTATGATGACCCCAGAGAAACAAGGGTGAGTGCTGATGGAGCCAGCCAGGTGTTCAGGACTCCAGTTGAGGGGCATTGTAGGATCTTAGGGCCTGCCAGGACCCTGGTGGAATGTGCAGCTCCCTGTCCCTAGGAAAGGTCTTGAGGGATAAACCCTGTGAGGCTTTCTCACCTGGCTCTGGCCATGTGGGCACGAAGCTGCTGCAGCAGGCTTTCCCAGTATCCCATGTCCAGGTTGGGGCCACCAGCCCGGATCTTGCCCTCAATACCCTGGAAGATGACTTGCAGCTGGCTGTACGTCTTCCCCTTGAAGACCGATTGCACATCTGAGCTTACTGAGGCATTGACCCCCTCGCGGCGCTCACCTGCAGTGGGACAGGGCTGCTCAGTGCAGGGACGGGGGATCCTGGTCTTCACCTTCTCCACTTCACTCAGCTGCTCCTCACCCCTATCTGGGCCTCCACTCCACTCATAGGTCTTCTCTGGTTTCAGGTCACCCCCAGCCTGGCTGACCCTTCTTAATGCAGCCAGGAGCTGGGGGTGGATGAATATGTCATTACCAGCCTTGAGGGGCAGGAGGGTATATTCAGCAAAATTCAGACCCAGCTGTGTTACAATGGGCACAGGGTTCACCCTCTCTGGGCTTCCACTGCCCTTTCTGAGACTGATGGGAGGCCCCTGAGAGTGGAATCTAGATGCTGCTGAGGCCAAAGCCCCCCAACCTGACCCTATGTCAATGATTTTGAACTGATGTGCCAGGGTATACTGGTGTATGGCAAAAGGTTCTTAGGTGTACCAAGAAAACTTTTAAAGATCATTAAAATTTATTTATTTATTTATTTATTTTTGAGACAGAGCCTCAAGCTATCACCCTGGATAGAGTGCTGTGACATTACAGCTCACAGCTACCTTCAATTCCTGGGCTCAAGTGAGTCTCTTGCCTCCGCCTCCCAAGTAGCTGGGACTATAGGCGCCCGCCACAATACCTGGCCATTTTTTGGTTGCAGCCGTCATTGTTGTTTGGCGGGCCCCCGGGCTGGATTCGAACCCACCAGCTCAGGTGTATGTGGCTGGCGCCTTAGCCCGTTGAGCCACAGGTGCCGAGCCAAATTTATTTTTTTTTTGAGACAGAGTCTCACTATGTCGCCCTCGGTACAGTGCCATGGCATCACAGCTCACAGCAACCTCTAACTCTTGGGCTCAAGTGATTCTCCTGCCTCAGCCTCCCAAGTAGCTGGGACTACAGGCGCCACCACAATGTCCGGCTATTTTTTATTGCAGTTGTCACTGTTGTTTAGCTGGCCTGGGCCAGGTTCCAACCTGTCACCCTTGGTGTATGTGGCTGGCACCAAAACCACTGTGCTACAGGCGCCAAGCCAACATTTTTTTTTTTTTGAGATATAGTCTCATTATGTTGCCCTCTCATGGCATCACAGCTCACAGCAACCTCCAACTCTAGGCCTTAAGCGATTCTCTTGCCTCAGCCTCCGATGTAGCTGGGAATACAGGCACCCGCCACAACGCCTGGCTATTTTTTGTTGCAGTTGTCATTGTTGTTTTAGCTGGCCTGGGCCAGTTCAAACCTGCCAGCCTTGGTATATGTGGCTGGCGCTGTAACCACTGAGCCCCAACTTTTTTTTTTAATCAATATTTAAGTGTCCTGTGGAAGTTTAACTATAGGTTCAAGTGTGCTGTGAGATAAAAAGGACACTCCCTACATGCTCTGACTGTGGCACACTGGCAGGGCCATCTGGCAGCCTCACCTTGCAACCCTGCCTTCTTGCTGCTCTTGCCACTCCTGTCTTTGTTGTTGTTGTTGAGATTCATTGAGGGTACAGAGAACCAAGTTACGCTGATTGCACTTGTTAGGTTAAGTCCCTCTCATAATTGTGTCCTGCCTCCAAGAGGTGACTCACACAGCATGACCCCACACTCCCCTCCCTCCTTCTCTCTCTCTGCTCCCCTGTTCCCCCACCCTACTCCTGCCTCCTTGACACCAAACTCACCCCCTCCCATCTCAAGGCCCTTGAACATGCTGTGCTTCCTGCCAGCAGCCAGTTGTCTCTGTCTCATTCACCTGCTGAATTCCACCTATCCTCAGTGCTCACTGAGAATGCCCCTGCTACAGGGAAGCATCCTCAACCACTACCAATCGACAGGGACCCTTGTGATCCAGAGCTTCCTGAGGCAGGCACTTGTCAGACTCTGGTGCCAAGTCCCTAGCACTATGCTGGGCTCACAAGGAGCTCAGGACATAGTTTTTGGGAATGCAGGGAGGTGACCCACACATGTTCCCTACTCAAAAGCTGCCTTTTCCAACCCTTGTGGGTGGGCACTTAAGAGGTTTATGCCCAGACCACAGGAGCTGGGACAGGGCTGAGGGGACCCGAGTACCCTCCAACAATCAATAGGCATTCAATCAGAAACCAGAGCTTTAGTCCTGGACACTGTGGCAGACCCCCGGGCAGGCAGGTTGGGCTCTGGCTAAGTCAGAGCGTGGCTCTGCTCCCTCTGAAACAGGTGGCGCCACTGCAGACACCAAAAACCCAAGCAGAAAGCCGTGTGGGTGCTGCGTCCACAATACCAAGTGTAGTCAAGCCAGCATTTATAGGAAGCCAGGTCTGGATGCTTCTACGCTCTTGGATGTATCTGGGACATCCCCCATCAGAGCCTGGCTGGACCCGCTGCAAGGTGTTGTGGGGGAGGGATCCTGTCTGGGGTGGGCGAAACCTAAGAAGGCTGAGGAAGGGCAGAAACCTACTTTCTACTGCACATCCTACTGGGTGATCAGGATTTTCCAGCTCCAAAAAGATAAAGCAAAGGCCTGATTTAATTTAAAAAGCCAAAGACAGGGCTCTGTGGATATCCTGGGGAGGACAGCAGATTCAAGACTCCTTAGTTCCCTTCTTTCCTTGGATGTTATGCTGAAGGGAAAATCTCAAACACATACTTTCTCTCTGAGGATACGTGAAACCATCTGAGATCCCAAATTGTACTTCATGAGGGGGAGAGTTGAGTGTGTCTGATGTGTAGAGACAAGAGATGGGGAAAGTGAGTGGCTGGAGAAGGGGGTTCATAGTGACCAGGCCCATGGAGGCTAGCAGGATGGGCCTGGGAACTTTAGCACTGGAGGATAGAGTGAAATGTCCCTCCAGACTAGGCCACAGCCAGTGGAGTGGGGAATCTCGCAAGTTCTGAAGGAAAATGCCCTGCCCTTGGGCGGCACCTGTGGCTCAATGGGTAGCGTGCCAGCCCCATATACCAAGGGTGGTGGTTCGAGCCCAGCCCCGGCCAAACTGCAATAAAAAAAAATAGCCGGGCATTGTGGCGGGCGCCTGTAGTCCCAGGTACTTGGGAAGCTGAGGCAAGAGAATTGCCTAAGCCCAGGAGATGGAGGTTGCTGTGAGCTGAGACGTGACAGCACTCTACCAAGGGTGATAAAGTATCTCTAAAAATAAAAAAAGAAAATGCCTTGCCCCCTAGCATTCTCTACCCTATCCCACTGTCACCAGCAAGAGCTCAGATAGATCTTTCTGGACACACGTTTCTGATATCAGAGAATTCCCCTTCCTTTCTCTGGAAGTTACTGGAAGATGTACCCCACTGAGGACTCATGGAGGGGCAAGATGGGCTGAATTAATTCTTTTTTTTTTTTTTTTTTGAGACAGAGCCTCAAGCTGTCACCCTGGATACAGTGCTGTGGCATCACAGCTCACAGCAACCTCCAATTCCTGGGCTCGAGCAAGTCTCCTGCCTCCACCTCCCAAGTAGCTGGGACTACAGGCGCCCACCACAACGCCCGGCCATTTTTTGGTTGCAGCCGTCATTGTTGTTTGGCGGGCCCGGGCTGGATTCGAA